>JAOEGS010019047.1:0-11911 GCA_025447755.1 Corythornis vintsioides
CATCAAGGTCATTGATAAAGATATTGAAGAGTACTGGTCCCAACACTGAGCCTTGGGGAACACCACTAGTGACTGGCTGCCAACAGGAACCAGCTCCATTCACCACCACTCCCAGGGCTCAGCCATCCAACCAGTTTTGGATCCGGCAAGTGCGCATCCTTCCAAGCCATAGGCAGCCAGTTTCTGCAGGAGAATGTTATGGAAAACAGTATCAAAGGCTTTGCTAAAATCAAAGTAGACAACATCCACAGCTCTTCCCTCATCCACTAGGCGGGTCATTTTATCATAGAAATGTTAACATATTCATTTTTTGTTAATGTAAATTAGTTTGGTTGTACTAGTTTGAAGCAAAACTCATCAGGGTACACTTGAGCTAGTCCTGGAATACCCTTGGCTAGGCATCCAGTCCTAGGATGGAACTGCTGTGCTTCTGTTGCTCCTGAGTGGTGGTTTCTAACTCGTTCTTCAAGATTCCTGTTGGTGGATTTGGTGACCTCTGTAGGCAGCGCGCGCGTGAGCTCAGTTGAAATACAGATGCCGGGAGTAAGAAACGCGCCGGCACTAGGCAACAAACCGGCCTTCGCAGAGCAGCGTCCTCCGCCCAGGGCTCGCGGCTCCTGCAGCAGCCCGACGCCTCGGCTGCCCCGCGAGGCGGGTTCCTCCCCGCCGCACCCTCCGCCGCCTCCGGGATTTCTCCTCAGTGCGCCGGTGCCTCTCGCCAGCCGCAGCTCACCTGACCGCCACACGGGTGTGCTCCCGCCATACCGCAAGGAGGCTGCCGGGACCGACGCCGCTCCATCCGCGTCGCCACCGCCTGGGCAGGCCCGAAGTGCCGCGCCGCCGGGGCGGGAGGGTCCGTCCTGCAGCGCCTGAGCTGGCCAGGGTACTGACCCGGCTCGGCCCGGCCCCGAGGCCGGGGCAAGGTTCGTGGTCTGCCGTCTTGGAAACCATTTGGCATCCTCTGGGGCTTCCACATCTGGAGTTCTTCTTTCCCACTTCTGGCAAGAACTGCTCGGTTTCGTGTTTTGCTGGGTAGTTTCTTGTTTCTTCTTATGTTTTGTGGTTTTTTTTTTGTTTTTTTTTTTAATAGTTTGTAATTTACACCCCACCCCCCCTCCACCCCGATGTTCAGGAAGGCAGAGAGGGTCCTCAGCCTGCAGCTGCCACTGGAGGATTGTGCTGACCAACGCCTCCTGGGATACTTTCCTGCTTTCACTCCTTGCATCTTTCTCATCACTGAATTAGAGGATCATTTAGCTTGGAAGACACCTATAGGATCATAAAGTTAGACCTTTAACACAGCATTGCACTGTGTTTAGTCCACCACTAAACCATATCCCTAAGTGCTACATCTACACACCTTTAGGTATCTCCAGGGATGGTGACTCCACCAAATCCCTGGGCAGCCTCTTCCAGTGCTAAACAACCCTTTAGGTGAAGAAATGTTTCCTAACATCCAAACTAAACCTCCCCTGGTGCATTTTGAGGCCATTTCCTCTTGTTCTATCACTTGTTACTTGGGAGAAGGTACCAACAACAACTTGGCTATAACCTCATTTCAGATAGTAACCTCCTTTCATTCTTTAACATTTGAGGGTTTTGTGCTCCTTGCTGGCTGCTTCCCCTGGGTTGCTCTTGTTGAGATTTCCCTTGAGCCTCCAGAAGCAGTGACCTGCCACCTCTTTCCTTAGCGCTGCTGGTTGAGAAAAGTTGTGCAGAGGTACCCTTGCTTCCTCCCTTGCACAGAGTACAGCCTGTTGGGGTCTGGATGACCAGGCACGGAGTTCTTTGAGGAGATCCATATCCCAGATATCTGCCCACTATTTAAGCTGGAGTTATTATGAATGTGGCATCCAGTTCTATTTTTAAGTCTTGGGCAAGTTTCTTGGGTCCTTCATCAATCTGAAAAAACAGGATCTTGTGTGTCTTGCCTCCATTTCCTGTCTGCAGTGGCAGCTCTCTAAGAACCCCATGATGATGACTGACAGAGAGTACCTCCACTTTCTGTCTCCTACATGCTTTCTCCCAAACTCTCCCAGGAAGAGTCTGATTGTGACTTGACTTCCTTGTGCTAATCCCTGTCCCACCAGGTCCATCACTTAAGGATTGGACTCCAGACATTGTTCCTGCTCCTCATTCCTGGATCTGCTTTGTCCCCAGATCATGCTGACTGCACACACAGTCTTTCCTTGCCCAACCATGTGTTTGCTGTGGCCTGTGGTCCCTGAAGTTGGAGGTAGGGGTGTTGCACAGGATGCACTGCCATGTTCCCTTGCACTTTCCAAGGTTCTGTCCTGGCCACTGACCAGAAAGGCAGGGACCTTGGTCCACCACATAGGTCCACATTGCCCCTGGTTTGGGTTTTGGGAGCCGTCCATCCCTTTTGGGAAACAAACTGGTTTTGATTCATCCTGGACTCCCTTATAGCAGTTTGAAGAGAATTTCAGACAGTGTATTGAACATATGGTTTCAAGTATCTCTGCCTCTCAGTTTTTTTCTCCTTCAGGGCCTTCTTGAGGAACACATCCATTGCTCCATTTTGACTTGAAGGTATGGGTATACAACTGTTTCATTCAGCTCTATAGGAAAGGAAATCTATCACTGAGGAAGGTGAATGACAATTCAAGAGCTTCAGGTGACACCTCACCCTACAGTAGCTGTAGTAATAGCCTTCCTGGTGTGGGAGAGTGATAGGGTTGAGTGTGCAGTAAAGAGACAAACAGAGCACACGCTGTGCAAGACAAGCATAGTGACTCTGGGATGAAGCATAGAGACTGTAAGATACTGTGGCTTCCAGTCCTCTGTCAAATCTTTGGAGGAGGGTTCCCTGCCACCTCAAGACATAGCGGAACTTTGAACCTAGGTTTGCTGAAGCTGAGATTTGACACCTTGAAAGACAGGAGCATGGCTGTTGGAAATAACTTTGGTGTTCCTTGATGTGTGTAACAATAATGGATCTGGAGAGTATATGCAGAGCAAGATGTGACTCTCTTCTGACAAAAAGGTCCTTCAGCAACTTCTAGCTATATGGAAATTGAATCAAGCTGGAGAGTGTATATAGAGCAAGACATGTCTGTCTTCTAACAATATTCTCCTTCAGAAGCTTCTAGCTAGATGGGAATTCAACCAAACAAAGCACAACCTTGTGAAGCAAAGGGTGACCTCATGCAATGAAGTGGAAGAACTCCAACTTCCATCTTTTCTTATCAGTGCTGGTTGCCTAAGGTTTTATAAGGCTTAGCACAGCATATGGTTCCTGTGGATCCTGTCATGTTACAAAGTTCATTAAACTCAGAAAGGAAGCTTGTAAGGACTAGTTTGCACCACTCCCCTCCTGTTAGACTGGGCACATCTTGATTCTTGTTCTGTCCTGATACCCCCTTCTTTCCATTTCCCCAGAAGGTGAGAGTTTCTAGAAGGAATATCTTATTCACAATATGACTTATAAAATGCTCATATGAGGAGAAAACAATTGTTAAGTAATCGTCCTGCCTCCTGAATTGAATGTAAGGAGTTAGAAGGGTATAGAGACCTGTTAAAGGTGTTGTAAAGCCTTGCTGACCTGATACTAGCTGTGATAGCTGCAGCGAGGATAAACAAGTCAAGAGCAGGTCTTCATCACCTCTTTGACAGGCAAGGGTAATTGGAAGCCAGGGGTCACCAGAATGGGATTTAGTCTTTTCTCATTATTTAGTACCAAAACACTAGTAACAAGAGTCATAATATAAATGTTGTGAGACTTTTACACTTTCCTGCAAGAAGAGTGAGGTCATCATTGTAAGACATCAGCTGCTAAGCAGGTGAAGGATGGAAGGTGCGGTAGGTTGTGTGAGCATATTAAATCAATGACTTGAGCAGAGGAGGTTCATTTGATAGGTGGATCCAAGGGTTTTGGGCCCTTTTTTGGGGTTGCTTGTGCTGAGTGATGGTTGTATGGCTGTCATGTTAGCTGGTGCTGATCCAAGCATCTGGTGAAAATGAAAGCTGAGGTTTGGCCATCTCCCTTTTTTTCTTTCCCTTTTGCTGTAGACATTGTTCGCAGTGACATTGCCCTGGATAAGCAGAAAGGCTGTAAGATCGCCCAGCATCCTGACATAATGTTGGAGCTACAGAGGGAAAAGGCAGCTCAGATGCACTTGGTTTTGTTAAAGGAGCAGTTTTCAAACACATACAGCAACCTCACATTAACAGGTAAGGATACAAGACCAGTTCTGGAGCCAGGAGCTGGGGCTCGTTCTTGCTAACTCACAGATGTGTTAAAACCTTTGGGTGCTTCACCTCTGTATGAATCAGCATTTCTCTGGCTGCCTCTGTTTCCTACCAAGATTACTGGGTGCTGGGAGGGAAAGGGCCTGCAGGAATCTGTGATGGACTCATGAGACCTTTGTGTCTGGTACCTACTCAGACACTCCAGATTTGGTGCCCCTGGACAGAACGTTTTCTGCAGTCTGACCTAAGCAGAATACCATGGCACGTGAAGTCCTGGAGAAATCTCCCTGCTAGCTGTTCACGTCGATGGGACTGCAGCAATTACTAAATTTGGAGTCCTTTAAGCTGCAGCTGATTTTTTTTTCTTTCCAGAGCATGCACTTTGTGTGAACCCAGTAAATATTAAAGAGCAAATATAAAGGGATAATGGCCCAGACAGAGATGAGAGGATACTCTTTTTCTGGCAATTGTTTGTATTATCCAGGGAACAGAACCTCAAAGGATGGAGGAGACTGCCACATTTTGGATACACATTTAATGGTGCTTGTAAAGGACTGATGCCTTCAGGCAGCGAGTGGGCAGAAGGATGGGATCCCATCAGCCAGCAGTGTCCTTTCATAGCTGTTCTCCTTATCACTACAGCTGGATGAGACACAGACGATGGGATGAAGGAAGAGACTAATAAATCAAACAAGATCCCCTTCTCTTGCCGGGTCCTTCTCCTGTTAAAGGCAGGGAGGCATTTGATTTTTGCAGGAGGGAGGGCCCCATGCTCTGGCTGGGGAGGAAGTGACAAGCCCCATAGTGGCCTTCCCCTGCTGCTGAGATGGGAGAGGCAAGTGGATCCTATGAAACCTTCCCCCACCCTCTGATACTGCCCCTAATTCAATGTCCAGACCCTGCTTTGAAGCCAGTACAGGTCTGCATCCTCACTAGTACAGTAGTGAGCTTTGTTTCTCTGAGGGACATTGACTGTGCTGGTCCTCTCTGGGACCCCACAGAGGTAGGATGGTGATACCAGGGTTGGCAGAGGGCTCAGCCCAGGGGTTCTGTGGGCACTTGGGCCATGAGTATGTCTGAATCGCATCATTCCTGAAAGCCCAACATTTAAATGGGATCCTCAGAGCCGTTTCTCATTCTCTGTAACATAATCCACTTGGCTGTTTATTCCCTGTACAACTGCTGGAATCAATGTTGTCAGATTTTCCTCTGACAACTTGCTTACTTTCCACTAAACAAACTTCCCTAGAGAAGAGAAGCTTCTCTCCTCTGTCCTCCTACTCTCACTGCTTCAAAAGATCTCTGGCATTGCTCACATTTTTTACAGAACCTGCAGACCAGAGGTGCTACCTGGTTATCAGCTCAGCTCTTAGCCTTTCCAAGTATGTTTATGGGATAGTTCAGGAGGTCTTAGCTCTAACTCTCCGATGGGGAGAGAGCAATTTCACTGGAATATTATCCAAAGAACTATTTTAATGTCCTTTAACTCCCTTTGAATGTGAGCAGGGCAACTTCATAATTGTTATGAAGTTTAATCTTTTATTTCATAGACATAGTCTGAGAACATGGACTCTAGACAGCTAAGCATAATATTTAACTGGAACTCTACTAACTTGTGTAAATATTTCCCTTCTCTGTGATGGATCTGGTGTTTGGGGTGGGCAGAGGGGTTGTACATCTGTTGCAGAAAGGCATTCCTTACCTTCAAAATTCAGTCAGCCAGAGTTTGCTTGAGGACTTCTTTTTGTTGTGCACATTGGTTTTGTACAGTGCTGTAGGGAGTCCCCAGGTCACGAAGCGAGGTACAGGAGCCAGGATGCAGACCTGGTTTAGGGAGGGACAGTGGAGGACTGAGTTTGCAGGGATGGAGTGTCCAGGGGATCTGTGAGAACAGGATTTCCTCCTGGAGGTCTGTATCCAGAAGTCATTTGGCCTCATGCAGTGCATGTACTGTGGATGACCCTCAGTACTCAGTGTCCAACCTAGGACTGGAGGAATATTCAACTCCACACCTCGGTGAAAGAGGGGCTTCTGCTACTGCTAGTTCCTGCAGCACTTTAATTGTGCCAAAAAAATGTAAGTGGACTATCTTGCCCAAAGTCATGTGATAATTAAGGTGCTTTATGATAGGATAGCTACTCTACCAGAGCTTAGGAGTAAGAGTAGCACTGTGAGGCATCTTTATTTTCATGCTTCTACCACTACCTCTGTAGTGATTTGGATATAAAGTCCCCTGCTCCTTCCAGGTGACATAGTTACATGAACAACTTGAAAGACAATAGATCAGACCTCCCATGCTGCCTGCAAGTGTGGGCAAGTGATACTGCCATCAAACTTCCTTGCAGTATCCTCGTGGCTTTAAGAATGAAAGCTCTTAGAGTGCAGGGAGTGTGATTCTTCAGTCCCTGTGGCAGCAATGTAAATCAGAGGCTTTTTCAAATCTATTCACCAGTTGTACATGGTTCCCAGTGTGCTCCTTATCTCAGAAATCAGGCAGGGTTGTGGTTTTGCACTGGGATTTAAGCTGCTCCCAGTGGCAGATACCTCCAAGGTAAGAGGGTGTCTTAAAATGAAATGTGTTTTTTTGTGCTAAGACACAACTGAGACTGAGGGAAACCAGGTGGTCTTTCTGGCTCTCATTCCTCCAGGAACACATGTTAGACTTTGGCTTAGGCCACTTCAGTTTCTCTAGGCGAGTACAAGCTCGGCTCCTGTCTGCAGGCTTTCTCTTACATCTTGCATTTGTTCTCTGTACGTGATCTTTCTAGGCCTAACGAGCCTGCATCACTGAGATAAGTGATAGTCTTCGATCTGTGACAGTACTATTTAGATGCTGTATAACATTTTGAGGCTTATTAATCTTTGCTGCTTCCCCCTTGGTGGAGAGACATAGGTATCTTGTTTCACAGATCAACATCTCTGATGATCTTGGGTGAGCCCGTGGTAGAGCAGGGGGAGAGTGCACAGCATCACCTGATCTCCTCTGGCAGCTGGCTTCCTCAGCTCAGCCCATGGTGGGATAAGGGAGGAGGAGGAATCTTTTCCTAGAAACACTTCTCTGTTCCTTCCTATCAAGTGTGAGGTGGAGCAAGTGGTGATTCTTTTATGATTTGTATCAATAGAGTAGAAGTTGCAGTCATCACAGCAGGCTCCCCTTCTTTGCAGCCCTCAGGAGAAATGCCCAGGTCACAGTAAGGTGATTTTGGAGCCCAGAGTTTGGGGTGAATACACAGCATTAATCTGGCAGTCGGCCAGGTGCGGAACTTCCCAGTGCAATGGAGATGCATACATGCAGGTTCTAGGGAGTGATTTTGTGGGGAGTGGAGCAGCAGCAGGCAGAGCTTTGGTAGATTAAATCTGAATCATTCTGTGATGCCAGTTTGAGCTGGGTTAATGTGCTGTATTTGTATTTCTAGAGAGTGGATATCTGCAGGTTTCTGCACTGTTACTAAGTAAAGCCTGCTAAGCTAAATGGAAGAGAGAATTTCTCAGGTCATTAGACATATATGAAAACCTGTCCCCTCTTGTATTTACATAAAGCACTAAGTGTAACTGAGCTTCCCAAGATACAAATACGAACCATAAATTTCCCTCTAGGAGTTCCCATCCTGAGGAAACAAAATAGTGTCCCACTTCTCATTCTGAACAGTGAAGAAATATCTTTCTGCTCTACCTTCTGCCTGAAGTTACAATACAGATTACTTCTGTGCATCAAGAGACTCATGATGACAGCTTTCCTGTCTGTCCTAGCACACCACATCTGCCCTGAAAAACAAATGAGGAGGCTGCAGGATATGTGATGGGAGAACCTCCGTCCTGTCACATCATGCAACAAAGCCTCTAAAAGCAGTGGTTAAGGGAGGAGACCCTCTCATGAGGTACATAATGCTCCCAATTGACCCTCTGTGGTCTCACCCTGCTAAAGGTGTTAGTAGAGGGTCTCTTCCAACTGCACTGAGAGAGATTTGGTGGGATTAAAATCAGGTGGGAGATGCTAGAAACAGAGCTGAGATCTGCCAAAGAGGGTGTTTCACTGTCTGCATGCAACATTGCAATCAGGTGTTTTACATTGGCATCCCATTCCTCCTGTTCAGGTCATTAGATAACAAGCTCTTCTGTAAGAGCAGTGTTGCATGCTGTGTGAGGCTTTCCTTGGAAAACTCTGCTTCAGGAGATATTAGCAGCCAGGCCAAGCCCCCTTCATCCAGGGTAAGTGGTATGTGAGGTAGTGATGGGTACACACCAGCTTTTCTCAAGTGGGGACATGTAATGGTGGGATTAATGGAGCAAGGGAGAAGATGGGGGAGCAGAGTTTATGTGTGGCTACTGCAGAGCAACTGTATGTGAGGTGGTACAGGGGCAGGGGTGAGGGTAGTGTGTCTGTGTGATGAGTTTACAAGTGAGAAGCTGCCCCAGAGAAATATATTTTTCTCTTCATTCCCAAGTCAGTGAGAGCCATGGTTGTGCTTGTTCCTTGGCAGGGAATCATGCATCTCAGGTCAAGCACCTGTGATTTTTGTGTTTCCTGTACTTGTGAACCTCCCCAAGTGGCTTTCTGATTCCTGCTGAATGCTGTGGCTCTGGGAGATGGTGGTCCTGGAGCAGGATATGTCTGCAGGGCCTGGAACACATTTCAGGGTGTGCTAAGTGTGGAGGGGACCATTTTTTAGGGGCTGCCCTTGTAAGGGGGTCTGTGCAGAGAGATGGGCATGGGTTGGGTGTGCTTTTGGAGCCTGTACTGCTGGGCAGAAAGGCTGCTCTGTTTGGTTTTGGTAGAATTTTCCCCAGTTACAGTCAAGTCCCTGAGGTTGGAGCAGGGGCCACCTTGTGAGATGGGACCTGGGGACTTGTTGCAGAGGTAAATGAAGCTTCTTTGCCTTTTTGGCAGCTTGTTTGGCATAAGCAGCCTAAACATCCTGTGGTCTGCACAGCGTTGATACATATTAGAGTTGTTTTACTCGGTGTTTCACTGGGGTGGTCTGCACTGTGCTTGTTTTCCAGCTGTCCTTCAAGGAGAATTCTTCACGAGTCTTTGTCACACAGTGACTTTTGTGTGTGAGTGGCTTCTGGATCAGGCTGTCTGCCCTTCTGTGCATTGCAGCCTCTTATGTTGTATACATTATCCACAGCATTGTACAAAACAGATCTGAAAAGGACCTCAAGAGGGCATCTTCTAGCCTTTTCCATGACAGATCAGCTGTACCTGGTCTCTGCTCAGGGAAAGGTGTATAAGGACAGTCCGTATCTTTTATGTGACTAGCTGATACAGGTGGATAAACAGACAAACCTGGAGGGAGGGCTGGAACATTTTGTTGGGGCTGAAGATGAAAAATAAGCATTTGAAAATAAATATACAGCAAAAATAATTTATGTGAGGTTTTCCTCTTTGAATACTGTGTCCAGTTTTGGACACCCCAGTTCAGAAAAGATAGAGATTTACTGGAGAGAGTCCAGCGCAGGGCCACCAAGATGATTAGGGGAATGGAGCATCTCCCTTATGAGAAGAGGCTGAGAGAGCTGGGGCTCTTTAGCCTGGAGAAGAGGAGACTGAGGGGGATCTCATCAATGTCTATAAATATGTAAAGGGTGAGTGTAGGGAGGATGGAGCCAGACTTTTATCAGTGTCATCCAATGACAGGACAAGAGGCAATGGGTGCAAGTTGGAGTACAGGAGGTTTAGGGTCAGCACAAGAAAGAACTTCTTCTCAGTGAGGGTGACAGAGCTCTGGAAGAGGCTGTCCAGGGAGGTTGTGGAGTCTCCATCTCTGGAGACACTTAAGACCCGCCTGGATCTGTTCCTGTGTGACTTGGTCTAGGTGATCCTGCTCAGACAGGGGGGTTGGACTAGATGATCTTCTAGGTCCCTTCCAACCCCTAATATCTATGAATCTATGAATAGCCCAACTGTGGTGCTGGTATAGAGGTCATGTCAGCAAGGGGAAGACAGTAAGCTTCTATGGGAGAGAGGGAAAGAGAATTGCTGTGAAACACGGCAGGGTTTTCTGGGAGGAAGTGAACAGAAAAATTGTAATGTGTCATTAAAACAATATCTGTACTGAGCCCATGGTTAATGGCCTGCAGAGTTGCTGGGTCCCTTTTGAGAATTGTTTGCAGGTGTCTTCTGAGATCTCAGGTTCAGAACTGAGGGGATGGTAATGGGAAAAATAAACTGTAGAAAACAATCTCTTGTAACTGAGTATTTTTATACTATTATCAGTTGTTTATATGAGCTCATTCTGAAGCAAAGTGGCTGTTTCTTTTCACTACACAGCTTTCTGAGGGTGTTTAGTGTGTAGCTGAAATCTATGGCAATCCTGGGCATGCCTGTGTAAAGCCAGCAGGTTGTCAGGGCTCAGTGGCAAGGCACCAGTGTTGCCCAGGTTGTGGGGACATCATGATTAACTGACTCAAGTGATGTGGCTTTGTCCTTGTTTGTAAGCCTCCTGTGATGGGAGAGATGTACCCTCCCTCAGCAAACAGCTCTAGGGTGTCATTATCTATATCACTATGGAGTTGGTGTTTTTAAAAACTCTTGCTTCAGTTTAAGCTTGTTATAGCATGTCCCCTCCCCATGGATGTGGAGAGCAGCTTAGAGCACTCCTTTCCTCTTTGCTGAAATCTTGTACATATTTGAGGCTTGTTATCATGCTTCCCTGAAGACTGTTGTTCCCTGCACTGAACAACTGCCTTTCATTTGCTCTTTCTTCATGACCATGTTATTTTCAAGTTGAGTGACACATGCATGGTTGATTCTGCCTCTTGAGGTCCCTTTCCACCTTCTTTAAATTTTTTTGTGGTTCTTTGTTTTGTTGGGGTCCCCTGGGCTCTCTCCACTTGGTCTGGCATGTTTTTGAAGTGTGTTGCCTTGAAATCAGCCCAGTATTGCAGCCAAGTTCTTTCTTGACTGAACACCAGGAGGGTTATTTAATGTACCTTGTGTAGGATGCTCTTGTCTGTACACTCCAGAATAATAATGGATTTCTTTGGTACAATATTGCTTGTTCATACCTGTGCATTTCTTAAACAGCTGTGCATTCCCCATATGGAATTTAATCTAGACTCTTATTTTCCTAATTTTCTAATAAAAATGTTATACAAAACTGGAGGTAAAGCCTTGCGAAGGCCAAGATATAGAACATATGTTGCCTCTATCTCCCATAATAGACCTTTCTGACTTTCTGAAAGAGAAGGCAGGTTGCCTTCATGTGGCAGTCCTATTGCTTCCAGCCCTTCTTGCAGGTGGGTTGCTTGTTTTGTTTCAAAATTTGTCCAGGAATTGAAGTTATGTCTACTGGCCTGCAATTTCCTTTATTTTTTCAACCTGTTGAATATAGCCACTGTATTTGCCCTTTTTCAGTTTTTGAAACCTCATTTATCTCCCAGAAATTCCCAGAGGTAGTTGTTGACAGACCTCAGTCTATTTGAAAACATCGGACTTCAACAATCTTGATTCTGCTCATGTGTTACTTTACCTTACATTTCTACTCTGCTGCTTCTAATTGTGTTATCTTTCTAGTCCTTTTTCATGAAGTATGAACCAACAAAACATTAAATGTTTCAGCTTTAACTCTGCAAGTTGTGGGCTATTGTGGAATTGTATCTCAGTTTATACCTCTCTGCTTCCTGAGACAGCTGTGAGCCAAACCCTTGGGATCTCCTGCCTCTTACCCTAATTGGTAGTTTTACAACTCGTTGTGTACTG
>JAOEGS010019047.1:13161-37220 GCA_025447755.1 Corythornis vintsioides
TTATTTACTTATTGTTGGTCTTTTTTTCCCTTTGCTGATTAGAATCAAACCTTTGGGAGCCTTCTTCCTACTTTTTTTCCTGTATTTTCATTTTTTTTTTTTTTTTTTTTTTCTCCTTGGTGCAGGGTTGTGTGTGATGTCTTCCTTTCCCAGTAAATGTTTGGGCTGTTAAAGGTCCCTAATTACCACTGGATTCTGTGTTTCAAATACTCCCAATAAGCCTGTGCTTCTGATCTCCCTGATTTTGTAGCATAAAGCAGACCCCCAGTGTGGCAGTGTCTGGGCTCCTTCCACTCTTAGATTACACAGAGGTTTTTATACCTGACCTTTGTTCTATTGAATTTTACCCGCTGCTTTTATGCTAAGTTCCAAGATCTTCCACACCTTTGAGTGATGTTTCTCATCCTTTGGCTCTGCTGGTAATACTTGTCCAGAATCAGCATCATGCTTAACTCTGACTTTCAGCCCCTGCTGCTTGCTTTGCCTCTCACCATCAAGCCTCCTCCTTCCCCATGCTATTATAATGCCTACAAGAAGCAGTTGGATCCTGTGGATTTTCCTGTTTCATAAGTTGAATAGATTTGGCTCCTTAAGGTTCACTTTGCCAAAGTCCTTTCATAGCTCCTCTTTTGTCCTGTAGCTGTGCAGGACTTTTCCATCCAAAACAGTATTGTTTTCCTGTACATGTATCTTGAACTTGGCTGAATTAAGCACACTTAGTTGAGTGGTGGCCTTATAGACATAAAATTGGATCTCAGGGCAAACAGGGGCTGTTCACTGTACTAATTGGTGATATCTGCAAACTGCCTCTAAAGGTGTTATTTATCTAAATGATTGGTAAAAGCACTGCATCCTGTGGGATGGGGAGTGATGGATAAATTTGTCTCATCAGCCACTTCTATCCATCTAGTTATGACAAATTGTTTCTATTAATGTAAGTTGTTAAATCAAGCTGTAACATCAGTTAGATAGGACTTGATTCTGTACAACGTATGTTGGTTAGTGATTAGCTGAGATATAAGTATAATGAATTGTCAGTAGATTCTCATATTGGCTTTTAATTACTCTGTCTAGGTATATTGTCAGGCTGTTGCTCACTAGGTCAGCTAGTCCTGCCTAAGTGCCAGCATGGGGTTAGGGCCCTCTACCCTTCTAGAATTACTTGGCATTCCAAGATTTATTAAAAATTAGCATCAATGGGTCAGAGATCTCCTTAGCACACTTGGAGGTGCAAATTATCCAGGGTGGGTGATTTAACAGTGTTTATCTAAAACAGATGTTATCTGATCCATCTATTGGTCATCAGTAAACTGTGAAGGACATCATTAATCTTATGGTGAGTTCATCAACACATTTTTTTTGCCAAATAGAGAGCACATATTTTTATATTTCTGTAGTTACACTGATAATTTTACTGTGTGCACAAAATAAGGAATATATGTCTGTGTTCAGATTTATCTCCTTTATATTTAAATTCCCACTATTAACTCAGCAAGACATGAATTTTTCCAGTATGGTTTTTTAAATACTTTTTTACTCTTTGTAATTTGCAGTTGATTGCTATTTCTTTAGCATTACAATTATGGCTTGAATTGTTTTCTATTATTGCTGTCTATGCCACTGCATAAGGATGGGTTTCTAGTCAAAATCTCTTTCCAGCGTACTGGTCAATATACTAATTTTGACCATCTAAACTATTGAAAAAAACAAGCAAAGAAACTATCCTGAACCATTTAAATATTCCTTTGAGTTATTTTGTCCAGTATTTTCTTCATAATGATTTTTCTCAGCCTGGAGAAGTTGAAGCACCTTGTGTATGTATTTCAGACTGGGATTACTGTCTTACGAGCTTTTTATAAATTCAGACTTTGAGAAGGCAGCTACTGAAGTGCACAGACAAGGCAACTCCATGTCAGAGTTCTCTGGGTTGTTGTTTGTGGTTGATTTGTTTGGTTTTGTGTTGTGTGTTTTGTGTTTGATTTTGTTTCTGGCTTGTTTTCCTGTGTGTGGTGTGTGTATTTTGTTTTGTTAATTCCTAGCAAATTGTGACATGATTAATTTCACTGCGTTTAGAGGAATATCACCAGTTTTAGTGTTTCAGCCACTATCCCTATGTGCTTGCTGTTTCCCATGAAAAATAACAGGAATGGTTATTCACATGCTGCTGGGAAGGTTGCAGCTGGATACTGAGCATGCGTGTAGCATGCAGGACACATCTCTGACAGACCCATTCTTTGAAGCTGGGCTAACTCATGGAGAAAACAGAGAAGAGGGGAGAGGCATGGGTAGCAAGCCTGGCTTGGCGGGGAGTGCTGGGGATAATCTCTGTGGCTGGACCATGGCTCCCGCCTGCCCTGCGCTGCTTGACAGGGCACTGCCTGCTGGTGGGAACGCAGTTTGTTCCCAAGGCTTGTTCTCCGGTTGCTCACACTGACCCCTTTTCCATCTGTCTGTTCATTTATTATTGCGTGCTTTCTCTTGCTCTTTTCTTTGTTAGCTGTTGCCTGATGCTCCTGGCTCAGGAAGGGCATGTCTTATAGGGAACATGAGGGCAGCAGCAAATGCCACTGTACTACTACTCTTCCAGCCCTCTTTGCTATGGGTATAGGAGCATGTGGCATGCATTAGTTAAATACTTCAACATTTTTTCAAGTTGAAAAATGGGTAAAAAAACTCAAAATAAGAGGTTCTCCAAGTCCCCCATGTGGTCTACAATCTGCTTTTCAGAGGCTCATACTGGAGTTGGATACACTGGAATAGGAGAGTAATGTGAGAGACTTTATATTCACATGCTTTGTGCGGCTAAAGGTGATGTGGGGAAGAATGAGGTTACAAAGTGTTCAAAAGAAATTTTGGATCTCTCTTTACTTCATTAAGTTTTATATTGGCTTCCCGTGCCAAGAGACGCAATCATTGACTTTCTTACAGAACTGAAAAGCTCCATTAATTAAATTTTTTTTTTTTCTCCAGTTGAAGAGGTGGCAAAAGCAAAGGCTTTATAGGAGAAACTGAAACCAGTTCAAATATAATTCTATTAACTAATTAGGGGAACCCTGGAAATGGGGCTAAGACTAGCAAGCCTTTTTTCTTCTCTTTGCTGGGGTACTCCAAGAATCAGATCACCTGGGGAAAGCATGCTTAAGAAATACCAGATGGTCTCAGCGATGCTCCAGCTGTGGACAATCACTCCCAGGCAGGCAATCTGCCTTGCTGTCGAAGCCCTCAAAAACTGTGCTGCCCATTTGTCATGCTTCTCCAATTGCACCGCTCTGGATAGCTTCTTTTTTCCTTGTCTGGCTCTTCCTTTCCAGTTTTTATCACCCACCCCCTCCATGAGCTAATGTAGTAACATCCCTTCATTGGCTATAAATCCATTGAAGAGCCATATATAAAATATTACTTTGTTAGGGAAGATTGGGAAACATCTGGTTTTTTTACCCATAAGAGTCAGTCTCTAGTTGTCTCATACGACGATGTGACTATTTATATTTTTGTAAAGTAAAAAAAAAGAGAAAGATGGGAATCCTAGAAAATTTGAGGGGAGCCTCTAAATGGAGGAAACTGATTCAGCTCTGGGATTTGTCTGGAGGCTAATGCTGGGGCAGGGGGGAGGAGGACACAGGCCAAGAAATTGCTTAGATGTCCAACAAAGTAAGTTATACCAACTGCAGAAGGTCCTTTGGGAAGCCTTTTGATCTCATATAACTGTTCCTAGGTGCTCCCTGGAACATACTCACCCAGGAAAGCTGTGGGTCTACGCCATTATTTATTATCTACTACACAGGAACCTGAAAACAGTGACAGTCTTTAGGTTAGTAGGAGACTCTAACAATAGTGGTGTACATGCATAACAACAGAAGTACATACATAGGAAGGATTTGTGTTGAGGTGTGTGTCCTGGTGTGGTGCCTGAGCCTGCTGGTGTCAGCTGGCTTTTGCCCAACCTGCTCGGCATTAGTGTCTTGCAGAGCTGTCTGCTTTTGTTTTGTCTGCACTTAACCTGTGCCTCCATCCCCTTGTGGGACAAGGACATTAGTTTCTGTCAGTGTGTGGTGAGTCTGGCTCCAAGTACCCTAAGGAAGCAGTTGAGTGAGATCAGGATGCTTGGGGTGTATTATGCCTTCTGTGGGGTGTGATGTTAGAGCCTGGAGCCATATTGGGCCTATAGAATTTGTGTGGTAAGGATGTCCCAAGGAGCCAGCCAGGCTTGAAACACTTTGTTCATGCTGCTGGAATGAGCTGCAGAGCAAGATGCTCTGTCAGCTGTGCTGAGGCTTCAATGAAGAAGTCTGTGTGAGGAGGGCGCTTGGGAGCAAACAGGGGAAGATGCTGCTTGGAGTGAACTGGTTAGGCAATGAGGCTGCACCTCCGGAAGGTTGCCTGTGGTGCTGAGTACCTTATGTGCCAGTCCAGTCTCTGAGTGCTCAGCAGATGAATATGGAAGAAGCAAAGCAGATATTTCAGGGCTTGCTAGATGGCCCACGCCACAGCTGCTTTCTGTGCTCTACAATGCTTGCATGCAGGAACAGAGTGCCAGAGTTCATGCTGATGGGTGCCATTCCATGCAGCTCTCCTCCTTTTGTGGTTGGGTTCAGTGCCTTTAGCCTGCTCCTTTGCTGCACAAACTTGTGATTCTGCTCACAGTTCTCCTCTCCAGAGTGTTATGGGCTGCTGTGCTGGTTTGGATCAAGATCACTCATCTGAGGTGGGGAACACTCCAGAGGGGACTTTTTCCCTCCCTCTGCCAGCCAGTCTTGCACATCACATGTAGCCTTCATGATGGATTGTTGCCTACCCTTCTCAGCCAGGCCAAACCCTAACTCTCTATGTGTCTCCCTCCCCTGCTGAGCCTGTTCATGCCATTCTGCAAGGCTGTGGTTGACAGCTGTGTCCTCTCCATGGCCTTATAATGCATCCACACTGCTCCCTCTCTCCTTCTACCATGCATTAGCTGCTGTGGGGCTCAGCCTGCTTTGATGGTTATCTGCCCTCACTGTAGCATTGTGGCTTTTCTGCTTGGCTTCTGCAGCTTTACCTCTTCCAAGATCCCTCTCATTCTTACTCCTGTGGTGCTATGGCAGCCTCTCTTGCTAATCAGACCCTGAGCTCTATTTTCTTCCTTCTGGCCAGTTGGTGTTGAGCTATGCTTCAGCCCCACCTAGGCACCAGTAAAATCTCTCAAAGCCCCATACAATGCCCACCTCCAGCTGGTGCAGCTCCCTTGTAGCTCTAGTGATGATTAAAAGGTTATTTTTAAATGGTAAGATATTAAATAAACATTGCTGCTCTAACACCTGCTGTATCTCTGTCCTGTCTGTGCCAAAGTCTTCAGTTATCGTGCATGGTGTGTCAGGGGACAGATATAAAATTTGCTGCTTGGCTTTGGTAATCTGCAACAGCAAGCTCCATACAACTCTGATTTTAAAGGTGGCATCTGATAGTTTTACAGCTGAATTAGCAGTGAAAGAAGATAATGAAAAAGGAGTTGAAGATGTTGCAAATAGCCATGTGGGCATGAGCAGAGCAGCAGTTTGGAGCATAGTCACAACCAGAGCCCTCTAAGATTTCCTCAGTAGGAAGCTCTGATATTGGAAATAGTATTGGTGAGGCAGTGTTGGGCATTGTGTCCAGTTCTCATGTCTATTTTAACAGAAAAAGATGCTGCAAAGTTGGAAATGATTCAGAAAAGTAATATATGTGACAAAATCATAGAAATCTGGAGCTATAGACAAAGCTCTAGTAAGATTAATCTACTTAGAGAAAAATTTTAAAGTAACTTATGTGCAAGTACCAACAAGGGGAAGAAAAATTTCAGAGCAAATAACTTCTCTTGGTGTCTTTCTATGCTAAGATTTCAAGTCTAATGCAGGACAACCCTGTGCTAATAATGTACAAATTTATAATGCTGAGAATAAAAGTTGGACTGTTTCTACTGAGGTGTGAGGTGAATTAACAGCCACTGTCACCCTGAAAGCCAGACTCTTGCTGAAACTGTTTCAGACAGAAGCTATGGATTTTGTGTTTTGTATTAGATCTTCTAACCCCTATCAAGGAGGAAGTAGAATTGTTATATTAATGGTCCTTTCTATCCTTATAATCTGAATAAATGTGTAATGTGAGTGTTGTGCCTCCTAGAGAATAGGTGATGTCAGGAATTAATTGCTTCCTGAAACCAAATGGATTTTGTTTGCCTTTGCTAGTAACTTGGCCAAATGGACTTTTTGCTCTGCTAGGAGCCGAGCTAGGTTCAGTCTATGACCTCCAGTTTTGTGCTGCTTAAGAGAGGAGTTGAACTTGGCTAGAACCTGTCTGGCCTTGGTATGATGTGCATTGGAACTGGAAGAAAGATCAAATTTGGGTCCAGGACAGCAGGGCCTGCTTCATTCCCTGCCACCAAATCCTTTCCTTAAACAAGATCTGGAGGCCAGCTGAAATGCAAGAGCTTCCCCAGGTGGGACCTATGTTTGATACAGTAGTCTTTATTTGAAAGCCCTTTTTCCCCACAAAAAAAAAAAAAAAGAAGGAAAAAATGCAGTTATTTCATTGAATAAATGTAGTAGAGCTACTTCTGAACTTTGGTGTCCAAAAGTTCATTTATGGTCTTGCTGCATATATATTCCCAGATCTAGGGTTTTGACACAGAAATAGTCTTCATTTGATAGAACGTTACAAATTAAAGTTTCAGAAATTATCCTCTTGAGCCATCTCTGTGGTGTTTGGCACTGTGACAAGTCATTAGTCAATCCTGAAATAGTCATCAAGCAGAGAAACAGTTTATTTTATATACCGTTTCTTAGAGAGTTAAATATTTCCACATATTCAAGCTCTGATTGGAGTCTTGGCTTCTTTCCAAATGTTCAACCTGTAAAGATATTTGAGAACCTCAGGACTTAGTCTCTTTCCAAAAAAATGATAGATTTCACTTGAATTTTCACAAATGGAAAACCACAACTCCCAATAGCTGCAAAGAAGCAGCTGTCATACCAGGTACCGAGTATGAGAAAACACTTTCTAAAAGCTTCAGGGACTTCCCATTATCTGGAAGTTTTTAGTGCTCTTAAAATTTGTGAAGAAAACAGCTTTTTTTTTTTTTTTTTTTTTTTTCTTTCCGGCACAGTGTTGCCTCAGATAATCGGCTGCACCTGTTTGGAAGCAGAGCTTCACGTTGTTCTATTCTACAGACCCTTGCACGTGTTTCTGTTAATTTTTCCTAGAAACTCAAGTGTCAACAAATCAGAGCCCCTGCGTTGCAGCTCTGTGCAAAATCCCACACTGGTGTGTTTCTGAGTGTTTTGCTGAGGAACGTTTGTGGTTCAAGTGACTCAGTCAGCTTCTGAGTTTTAAAGTTGAAATCCTGGGTTGTGGGGATCCAGGTGAAAAGATGCTGAAAAAATCAATAGCTCCATCTCAACAGCTCCAAATCTAAAGTTCTGTTTGTCGTTGTTGCTCTTCTCCTCAAGAAAGAGATTATTTTTCCAGTTCTCAAATGGGGATGGATTTTGGTAATGGTAACTGGCTTCTTTCGGGAAGGGTTAATTTTTGGTGTGATTCAGCACAGATGTGAGATGAGGAGTTAAGTCATGATGATGTAAATCATTGCTCTACACTTAAAATAATAGTGCTTGGGTAATTCTGATCTTGAGGCTTCTGCTTTTTTTTTTGGCTGAGAGGCTGACAAAACATTTGTGTGTTGCTCTGAATTGATTCCTATTTATAGGACAGGTGTCTTCTGATGTCCTGAGTTCAGTCTGTTCCGTAATCCCAGATCCTGTTTCTGATCTATGTTTAATAATGCATGACAGAAGAAGATAGGAACCTTGCAGCCCAAATCAGGCTAGGAATGTTTTGAATTTAGCTCTGCCCAGCTCTGTCACCTTATGTGGGATATCTTTTCGTAAAGGACTTGCCCTTTTACAATTCATTGTTGGATTTTCCTTTCTGAAACACATTGTCTTTTGACTTGTTTACATGCATCCTGAAGGCTGCTAAGCAGGCCAGCCTCCCTCCTTTGCACCAACAAAAGGAGAAAAATGTTTTCTTGCATATATATATATATATGTTTATGCATCTTTTCTAATACAGGAGTCACAGTGAGGCAGGGCTATGAGGAGGGATATGGTAGTAAGAGCAAAGCAGTGCAAATAAACCCCTGTATTTCCACCAACATCTAAATTAAACTGCTTTATATCTGTTGGTTTGGGCTATGCATTATCATTGAATAAGGGGTTGGATTAGTTGCAGTTAGTTATTCAACTGTCAAAATTAGTCTTTCCTGTTATCTTACAAGCTGGTGGAGGAAATAAAGATAGACCCAGTTACTGTGATGCTGATGCTTCTGCTCTGGTCATTGTACCACACTTTGAAAATAATTATTAAAATTAAAAAGTCCCCTCATAGCTTGAAATGAATGTAGAGCCAACAGACCTGTTTGATAAGGGGGAAGTGAAAATATGACCCAGCTCCAATTCTACAGGGGAATGTGGGTCTTGAAGCTGGGGGTTCAAAAGAGGTACAGGCTGTTTGCAAGAGGGGAGAAATGCAGCTTCACAGGCAGGGGAAGATCTTGAGATGCCCAATTAAAGCAAAAAGGTTCAGCTGCAGTGTCAGGGACCAGGTTAGAGAGAGGAGGGCATGGGGCTCCTTCCTTTGGCTGCTGCCCACTCACCCTCTGGTCTGGCCACTGCAGAGCTGGGGCCTGTTGTGGTGTGTCTGCCCATAGTGTGGTATGGCAAAAGCATGGAGGGGCCCCAAGCAAGTGCTGCTGCAGGGTGGGTCGGCAGAGCAGTTTGCAAGGAGCAGCTTGCTGTCAGGCAAGTGCAGAGGATACCATTGTGCCAGAAAAAGAACTGGGTCTGGAGGGAGGTGGAGGGGGCCATGAGAACTGGATGGGAGGTTTGGCTCTTTTTCAAGCAGTTCCTGAAGCCAGATTAGTCCTCTTCGTCAGCTGGTGTGAGATGTTACGTTTGTGTTATTTCTGGCAGCCCCACAGGGACTGGGAGTAACTCCATGCTTCTTGTTTCTCTTTGCAAGGACAGGATAGTCCAGAAGCAGCAGAAGGTTTTTGTTCCCGTCCCTAAGAAATGTGAATGCTGATTTGACCTTAGGTAGAAAATGTGAGGAGGACCCAGGCTGCTGTCTGTCTTTCACCTCTGATGCCAGCTTCCTCTGCTGGTTGCATCTCCTGGGATACTCTGCTCTTCACATGACTATTTGTGCAGGTTTCGCCAAGATGTGCTCTCTTGTTTGTCACTGTCCAGCCAAACTGGGGAAATTCAATTGTGTCCTGGTCTTGCATGTTGATGTGCGTGCACAGAGCCTCTGACGGGACTGCCCTGTGTCTGAGAAACCCAGATGTGTTCACAGATGCAAGAATCCTGATGGGCTGCCAAATGTCTGGAAATGTAGGATATGCCCACATGCATAGGAGCCCTGAGCTGTTGCTTGTCTGGAAATCACTGATACTTTTATGTGCGAGGGACTGGACACTCTGTTTTGAATGGGCCAACTGTACATGTGTTATGCAATTGCTTTTAGTGCACTTGAAGGAAACACAAGATCTCTAAGAGGAGTTGGTTTGTGTGTCTGAGCCTAATAGCCCCAGAGGTTTAGGATTAGGTTTGTTGCACATGCACAGACTGCTCTGTACAAGCATGCATACTTTTGGAAATCCCTGCCAGACTTTCCTAGTCCTTTTTCATATCTTCCTAAACGGGGTATTTTCTATCAGGATCAATAGGAAGGCCTTCGTATTGTGATCTTGCTTGTATTTGTACCTAAAATTCCTTTATCTTCCTGAGCTTTGTATTTCCTTTCTAGGCTCTTCCACCCTCTTTTTGCATAGGTCCCTGAGGGGATCTGTATCTTCCCTTTCCTGTTTGAAGAAGAGGATGGGGGACATGGTGACTAACCATGTCTGACATGCTGCTTGTTTGCATTTGGGACAGATCACAGATTTTTGTGACAGGCCTGGAGGAGGAAGGGGAGGAAGAACTAATAGCTTTCTCTCCTAGATCCAAGCAAAATGCAGGGAAATTAACCAGATTTTTAAAAATTTTTTATTTTTTTCCCCTGTGGAACTTCACTTCCCATTTACAAGGTCATGGTATTTGGTCCTTTTTTGGAAGCAAGCAGACCTGCTTTCCCATAGCTGCTGTGGTGTGTGATGTTTGGTGGATGCCTCCCAACTTCCTGAGACCTCTTGCGTGATGTGCCTCAAGTCTGGCCAGAGCAGAAGCTGCTCATTCCCTGAGTCCCTCTTCTAAGGTGACCCAACTGATATATTCCCTTTTTCTTCTTCTGCAAAGCAGATTTGTTCTGGCATTCACCCTTGTCCACACACTCCCCCTAGTGAATTCCAGGGCTAAAAAAAATGATGTAGGCTTTCAATAAGAGCTGCCTTGCTTATCGTTTAATGATTCCACCTCTGAACTGGGACCCTGCTGCTTCACTGTCTGCCTTGACAATATCTCATTTGTCTTTTATTCTTTTATTTAGCTTTTCCTACATTTTTTGCACATTCTGTAGATTCTCTTGCATTCCAAGTGTCTTATATTTTCATGCTTCCTTTTATCTCTCTGTTCATCTATCCCAGTATAGACAACAGAAATGCTAAGTCTACATAATCTGTAGAAAGCATGAACTGGGTTGTTAGACATTTTCCAAACATTATACTTCATGGAAATATTTTCCTGTAAGATGTAGAAATGAAACAGCTGTTTCCCACTCTCCTGAACTCTTCCTGTGCAGGCTCTCCTGCTCTTTGAATTTACAGCACCATCCTTTGGACAAGTGACCAGTGGTCAACTTCAAGCATTAGTATTTATGATGTGCCAGGCAGCCATGAACCATGATTGTGTTTATATGCTGAAGATCTGATGTTAAGGTGTACAGAGTAAGGAGTGTTTCACCTGCAGAATAGTCACTAGGAAATTTGGCACAAGCCATGGCTGATGGCTTGATGACTTACTGCAGATTGTGGGCCAAGTGATGATGCTTTGCACTTGTGCATCCTTCTTCCTCCTACTTGAGTCTGTCCTGGCTTTATGTTTGGCCAAATGGTAAAATCTCTCCAGCTCCTACCAGAGTTGGAATACTGGAATTTGGTACGAAAGGTGTAGGTGCCTTATGTAATGCAGCTTGCTGGAAGACAGTGGCTTTTATCCTGGCTGGCTTTTTTCCTTCTCTCCCTGATTTGTTAGGTGGCATTACCTCTCAGCTGGGCTGCCATGGCTGGCCAGAACATGGCATGATGGCTCAAAACCCTACAGGGGTACCTACTCATTTGGGCATTGCTCAGACACCCCCTTCTAATGCAATTGCTTATTCTGCCTGCATGTTGTCTAACTTCATCACATGGCAGCAGATGTATTGATTACTGGAGGGTAATTATTTCTTTATTGTGTGGGAATTTATGGGAAGCTTAATGCATCAGTGGACTTGTCTGAACTGGAAAGGTTAATTGGGGGAAGAAGAAAGGAAAAAACCCAACAACAGAAACACACACACAAAAAACACAGCAAAAAAGATGGAGCTGAAGCAAGAAGTCCTTCCCCTTCCACATAGAGATGTAAACACCAAGCTTTTTGGACAGAAGTGTGAACACGTGTTGGTGTAAGCTAGTGGTGAGTATGCTCCTGAGCAGATGATGGAAGAGAAAAGAAATTAATATATTGCCATCTCCAAACTGAGCAACCAGAAAAAGAGTAGGAGAGACCAGAAATTATTTAAAGATTTGCTTCGCTTCAGTGTTTACTGGAACCAAACAAGCAGATAGTCACAGGCTGTATTCCAAGCTGAGGTTATTTCTGCAGATCATGTTCTGGCAAAGCATTTTTGGCTACAGCCCATCCTCAACCTAAATGACTGGGTGATACCATAGGGAAGAAGTCAGCTAACAGCAAATAATGGATCTAAATTGCAGGCAGTTGTTGCCTGTGCATCTGTTATGCTGCATATAACTATATGTTTTTTATATATGTGTATATATATAACTCCATATTGTAACCCAGTGCTTTTGGCTTTGACCTTGATAGCATAAAGCAGAACTACTCTTACCCTTAAATGCTGCTCTGCTGTCCCATCAAAAGTGTGGTGCCTATATGCACCAACAGGAAGGGTGTTCTGTTCCATGGGAGGACTGAATTGCTGCAGAGGAGTCTGGGCAGTCTCTCAGCATGTGCCACCCAAGTATGCCATGGGGATCTTGTGGTTTGGGAGCTACTATTGTACATGTGCTGATGAGTCACACATGCATCTGGGGAATAGCAGAAACTTCAAATGGGAGCACATCTGGATATGCCCAGAGCACATCTGGAACGTCAGAGTTACTGCATGTTACAGCATCCCTGTATTGTGTGTGCATTGAACAGCTTTCTACCCTTTGTGTACTCTCTGGGGGAACCTCCATCATATTTACATATGATAACATTTGGGAAACACATTCCCTTCTTTGTCTTCATGGCAAGGCTTTGCATGTCCATTAGTGTGAGCAGCACTAAAGGATAAGCTTTGTCAGGATTTGGTGCAAGTACTTCAAGGATGAAAAGCTGGTTGTGTTGCCTGTGGGTTGTCCTAATCTCTGGTATCCAGTGGTGTCTCAGAGAAATTATTATCATTGTGTTTTGCTGGGTAGTGTGGAGAGCTTTTCACATCCTTGCCGAATTTTGGTCTGTTGTATCATTTTTCCAGGCTTGATACAACACTTGGCACAGCAGCCCTCTATCCTTTGCCCTTGTAAAGACTCCAGTGATATTCTCTGGGATGTGACTGTCCTTCAAGGGGGATCTGAGGGTTGCCCACTCTGTCAATGTCCACACAGACAATGCACAGGATTAAAATCAGGGTATGTACTGGCATCAGATTCTTCAAAATGTGCTATCCATATGCTCTTTGAGCACCTTCATCCCTTTTTCTCTCTGCTTTGGAATCTAATAGCTTGATTTCTTGGAGAGGGAAGAAATAAAGGATATAGGATATTCTCTTTCAATTCAATGTCTGCCTATTGGATTATGACAGTGGCTTCTTGGTCATCTCTCTGGAGCAATTGTGGGGATTTATGGTGCCCTGTTCGTACAGAGAGACAATACTTCTCAAAGTGAACTGGGTGCATTGACATCCCCAGTGTTGGCAAGGGGTCAACTCTTGATCTTTCAACGCTTGCCACTGGTAGTTGTGTTGTTGCCAAGCCTATGCTACCCTGGTTCAGGGAGGGGGGCACTTTCCTACAGCCATGGTGGTTAGGAGCAGGGGAAGCCTCATTTCAGGTGCCTGAAACAAGGTGGGTAATGCTTTAATTTGCACATTGTCTGATGCAAAGTGATCATGTCTATAAATGGGCACAGTTCAGTTTTCATTAAATCAAGGAAAAGAAGATACTTTTTGAAGTGTATAATATAGGTGGAGATGGGAAAACTTGGAAGAGGCAGCAGCATTCTGGAAAGCCTCTGGAAGCAAATGTCTCGTATGTTCAGCACAGCTTGTATGAATGAACATCAGACCTTGTCTGACAGAGGGTCGAATATGTCCTTGCAGGGAGGTGACACTAAAGACAGATTTTTATAATGATATTCAAACACATTACTGGATTTGAACAAAACCAATGTTAGTTACTATTTAAAAAGATTTTCAGATCTTCCTTGATCATGCATTAACTTTGCAAATAATGAGAGAGGGAAAAAAATGCAACAGACTAATTTAAAACAAACATTTCACCATTAATGTTTCAGGTCATTTGGGAACACTACTTTCAGTTGTTTGTTTCCTATATAAAAAAAAAAGTGCCTTTCCTTCTGTATTTGTTTCATGATGGGAAAGTTTGTAATTCACCTTATCTCTGTAGGTATCAGAATCATCACATATGGCATCGCCTTAATGTCTCTTCTTCCAATTTCCTGGATTGCCTGCAATGTCTCTGTTGAAACAAAGCATGTTCAACCACTGGAGAAACTTTTAAGAGATCTAAATTAATCTTTTTCTCCTGAGCTTTGCAATATAGGTTAAACTAACATATGGTACTCATGGATGTTATAAGCTCAGACATCCACATAAAATGTGAAGCTACTGAATTAAGAAATAACTGCTGTTCACTGTTTCAGCAGCTTATTATAATGATCTCTTTATTTTCATTGTGATTGTCAGGCAGAGATTATCAGAAAATGGAAAAGGAGTTTAATAAAAAAGCTCAAAGTTTCTTCAACAGCCAAATAATGGAAAGGGGAGAGCTTAACTTGAGAATGCATAGCAAATCAATTATCTTACTGGAAACTCGGGTACAAGAGTTGTTCTCCAATATGCACAGCTAACCCCATTTCCACTGTTCTTGGTGAACGTATATATTTGTACTAAATGAAAAATAAATATGTACATTTTGTGATGGGAGTGCATGGCAGACTTCTTAAAATCAAGTGAGCATATAGGTTCCCAGTCCAGAGTGAGGGTTTTGTGATATAAAAGAAATAGTCTGGAGAATGAAGAGACTTCTTGTGTTACACTACAGCTGTGGCAGCCCCTTGTTTCTCATGCAGTGTGACTATTTTGGCTTCCATATCATTAAATTTATGGTGACAGTCACTGCCAAATTGCTGGATGGAGAGCCTGAAATGTTCTATCAAGTGTATCTTACAATGCTGCAGTTAGTGAATGGAGTGACTGTCCTCTGGGGTACTAAGGGCCATCAGGAGCAGAGATCTGAGTGAGCTCTCCTGGCTGCTATGGTGCTGAGTCCACTTCAGAGTGTCTTCAGCAGACTCTGACAAATCCTGTTTCTGCTGAAGATGAACATGTGGCATATAAACCTGTTGTTCTCAGCACTCATAACAGGAGTATTGCTCAAAGAATGGAAACCTGTGACTCTGCCATGAAACACAGTAACCTGTGAAAGGAGTGCGCTTGAGGGCAGGTGTAGTAGAGCACTCTCCTCTTCCTCCTGCACCTTCCATGGCTCCTTAGCATGTCAGAGGTTGTTTGAAGCTCAATATCATTAGATGCTTTTTCACCGTTTGTTCCCATGTGTAGCTTTTCTCCTACATTACAGAAGTTACTAAAGAGACAGTAAGAAGTCCATTTTCTCAGTGCCTGTATCAGAAGTGCAGTTGGAGAACTAGAATTGCTACAGAAGATACTTTATATGTTGTCTGTTCAATCCATATATGTAATCTTTAGGGGACTCGTATCCTATGAAGAGTCAACCAGTTCTCTGTGATTCCCTAAGTCAAAGCCTCAGCTCTCCTGAGTCTCAACACCATGGTCTGGAGCTGCAGATCTGCTATCTGATGTACAGTCTGAGAAGCAAAAGCTGCTTCCTGTAAGCAGGGTATGGAACAGAGGAGCTTTGCATTTTGGCAGCAGCTCTCCCACTGAAGAAGCATTAGTTGGTTGTGAGTCTGTAAAACTACCCTGGAGTAGACCAGGAGCCAATACCTGCAAAAGAAATGTCAGGATCTTCTTCCTAGCTAGCTCCCCTGGCCTTGGCCAAACAAGGTAGTGCATCATCAGTGCATCTGGACAAGTTGCTCTGATCTCAGGAAGGGGTCTCCAGACAAGACAAATGAGTCCCTCCTTTTCCTTCTCTACCCCCAGAACTGCACATATCCTTGTGATTTATGTAACTTGGAATTTTAGCTTGTGTTTACTCTGCAGAGAACCTGATGGCTTCTCTGTTTGCTTTGGTGCTTGCCTTAGCACATTGTTCTTGCTGCTGACAGTTCTGTTGGCAATGTTTTTTTTTAGGAAAGTAACAGGAAGGTAGTGGTGAGGAAGAGGTGTTGTGCTGTGCAGCACTGGTGCTGCAGGCTGGACTTCCTGACCCTGCGCAGGCAATTCCCACCTGCGTTGCACTGCTCAATGGGAAATGCAGAAATGGGGAAATGAGTTAAGAGGTCAGGAATCAAATAAATTGGAGATGTTTCGAGTGTTTCTTCAGGGGTTGGAGACAGGTAACAATCTGCCTTTCTCATTCCTGGGAGACATCAGGTTGTTATTACCTGTGAGAGGAAACTGATAACTCAAGTTGAAGTAAAATGAAAGATGAGGGCAGTGAAGGCAGCTCTTTGGATGATGTGGGGATACAGTTACTGCTCTGAAAAAGCTTAACTGCCTGTAGGTAACGTGCAGGGTTCTGCAAACAGGAAAGAAAGGAGAAAGGTTTGTTGGAGGCTTGTTCCTATCAGTTTGGTTTTATTTTGTGGCTCTTTGAGGAAGGATGGAGCAGGAAAAAGAAACAGATCTTACGCAAGCCTGTACATATCAGCAACTTCCACTGAAGCTGGGAAGAATTCTCCAGCTCCCAGTGGGCAAGAGATAGCTGTGTGAGAGAAATTCGCATGGACTCTGCTGCTGAAGACACATCTTGAAGTAATCTGTGTCTTGATGGCACCTCCTCAACACTTGAAAATTTGACCTCTTCTTTCAAGTTGCATTATCATACCTTGCATGGCTGCACAGGCAGCCAGCATGTTGAATTCAAATTTTACATTTTTCAGGCCAGGAACATGTGCTCTTTCAAATTGAACGATGGTGCTACCAATGACTGGCTCTACTCCCATTGTCTGGGAGGTGGGAGGTCAGTTGACAGGAAATCTCATTCTCTGTCATCCAGGAGAATTGCCATCCTTCACACAAAGGCAGATTTGGTTTGGTTTAAAGCTCTATGTGTGCTGAGCATCACAGGTGCTCAGCCCCTCCTAGAAACACTTAGCCTTAAGTACAATGCACTCATCGTTAGTGTTGTTAAATAGCTTTTATAAACACTGTGAGAAAGTGCTCTGATTATACATGACCTTCAACCTCTTTTTAGTGTCATCTCATTAATCTATCTGTTTGGTGAATATTTCTGGTTTTGGAACAGAGCAAATATAGAAATTGTACAAAGAAACACATTTAATATATTTAAACAACTTTTTCTTAATATAAAAAAATAACTTGGCATTCATTTTTTTTTCATTTTGTGTTGAGTATTTGCAGGCCAACATTAAAACAGGTTGGTAATTTGGTCCTCCTTACTATTGGCACCTGTAGCTATTTTAGAACTACAGGCTGTTTTTTGTGGCTTTACTGCTCTATAACTCAATACCCTTTTTGGAGCTTAGTGATGCTATTAGCAGCAAACTGGCCTCTATTCTGAATAAAACTCTTTATTGTATTTATATGCTTAATTTTTATTAGAGAAGGGCTACTCAACAACCACAGGGAATTAATTTCCTAGGAAGTACAGGGGCAGTGCCTGCAATCTCTTTCCTGTATGAGAGTGTGATAAGGAAAGCCCAAGTTTCTCCAGGGATCTGCAGGGTGTGAATGGTTAACTCTGGGCTGGGCTTTAGGTACCCAGGCTGACAGTGGTGGTAACATCTCCTGTCTCGGCACTTCTGAGTAATGAGCTTTCATTACCATGCACAGATTGAGTTGAGGGCTTAAAGTCCTGTATAGGCTTTTTCTCTGTTGACATATTTTTCATTTTTCCTTTGCAACTTTTTCCTGAAAAGATAGTTATTGAAACCTGAATTCCTTCACTTTTTTTTTTTTAAAGCTAGTGTAGCTTGTTTGGTCTTTCCTTTCTCTGTGTTCATGTTAGCAGGGGAAGGATGAAGGCTGGAACCAGGGCTGTAAGAGGAGAAAAGCATGATGTCTGTGTCCTTTTGTCTCAACAACTCATGTTCACTAGAGTGGTGGTTTGCTCCCAGGGCTATGTGGACAAGAAGAGAGACCCTTAAGCACCAGTCACCACAGGTCTTCTGTTGCTGCGGCAGGGGCCATTGGGTTGCCTGACCTGGGTTGGTGCCAATATATGTTGCTGGGTGTGGAGGGATGCTCTAAGAGGCATCTTGCTCCTTCTGTTGTCTTTTGGAAAGGAGCTGCCTAGTGTTCCTGCATCCTTCTTGGGTGGCCTTGGCCCCCATCTCTTGGGCCAGCTCTGCACTAGAGCTAGGAGAAGATGCTTAGCTGTTCAGTCTCCATCTCCTTGTGAAAGGCATAGTGCAGGAGGTCAATAGGAGTGGCTCATACCACTACTGTCCTAGGGTGTCAGCCAGCACAGCTCTGTGCTGCTGCTGTAGGCCAGCAGATTGCAGCACTGGTTTCCTCAAGCACCTCTGATTCAGGATGATGGATTGAGCTGGGAGCAAGCAAATCCAGGGAAGTTCCACCACCCCAACCTGTGCACAGTTTGCTCAGTTTTACAGAGTTTTAACATGCGCACACAAAACTAAGTCTTGTTCAAGCAGACATCTGACAGTAACCATGTGATACCTGCCTACACCAGGCTGCTGCAGAGTGCCTTCAGCACAGCAGAGCTCAGACTTGCTAATTTCCAGTATCCCTGCTGCTTAGAGAGAGGGGGAAAAAAAAATGCCTAAACCCCATACCCCATATGCAATGAAGTGCCTGTTAAGTAGTTACTATTCCAGCCTTCTGCTTCCATCAGTTTTCTCTTTGCTACGCAGACCTAGGTCTTTGTTGCTCCCTTAAGGTCCTGAGTTAGGGTTCTGCTGCAGAAGTTTGCAAGTAGTCTTGAACACTTGGCTAATTACATTTCTCTTGTTTCTGTAATGAAAGGTAATCCCAGACAGTATATCCAAAACCTTTTCTGTAAAGCTGTGGAAATCGGTCATACAAAAGTTAGAAACTACCCAGGCCTGTGCGACCTTAATTCAGTTCCCTTGCATATATGCATTACAAGAGTATGTGATCATTTAATTAAAAACTATTGGCTTGGCAGGACCTTGGCTTATTCCTTGTACAGCATGAGAGGGCTGTAAGAAGAGAGGGAATGTTTACTCATAGTTAAGGCACTGGTGAGGGATGTGGGAGAACTGGATCCTAACACTGGTGCTGTCACAGGGTTCCTGTGTGACGCTGGGCAGAGCTGTTCTTCCTACAGCCATGGAGGGTGTTGAACTCCATTATCAGCAGCTCTCCTACTCTAGCTGTTGGAGTGTTCAAATTCCCAGCCTAAAAAAAAAAAATAATCTGCTAGTGCTAGTTATTAGTATAAGATATGGATCTGAATAAACATATGTGCAGAAAATTGTAGGAGGGGATGAAAACCTCTTATCAGAGGTTTTATCCCAGATTATTTCCTTGTGTGTCCACTCTGGAGCCCATGAATGAGGCTGACTGTTTTCATGTTAGAGCTCTCAATCTTTAAGGGCTCTCTGTGTCCAATTAACCAGTAGCATATCTCTTGAATATTAACACATTAAAAGCAATATGCTTCCATCAAAGAAATTTGATCCTAATTGGCTCTGGAATATTTTATTTTCCAAACTGAGCTGTGAGCTGTTAAGCTTCCTTTTTTTAAGACTAAGCAAACATTATATTCTTAGGGGAAGTCAGCCCAAGGAATGGAGAAAAACAGGCTCTTCAGATCATACCTGTCAATCTTCCATTTTCCAGTGTTTTGCCCAGAAACAAGCACATGAACTAATTGACTTCTATCCCTTTCTGTCTTTTTTCTTTTTTTCCTTTAACATAGTGACTCAAATTAAAGCAAAGATAAAATTCCAGGGGAAGCTGGCATTAATCAGGGTTTGGATTAAATTAAATTAAGTGCTTTTTATTGAACTCAGCAGTATTAGTTATTAAAACCAGAAGGCCTTTCTCAGTTAGTGTAAAAAAGCAAACAATGACTCATACTGTGGCATAGATTTTATTGGGAAATTAAAATGTTCGCTTTTATTCTTCTCTCCTTTCTAACTTTGGACAAACACGTGTAAACAACTGATGGTAAGCCTGTGCTCACAGACCCCTTATTTCAAAGCTACAGTGTTGTTGCTGGCTCTAGGGTTGGCTCTGCCCACGGAGGTACCTGATGTTGGCAGAGTGGAATTTCTTATGCAGAAATGGTACTTCTGCAAGTGTCATGTGCCCTTGATGTCAATGTGGCTTTTAATTGATACAAGGACCAGTCCTGCATAGTGAATACTCATTTCTGAGCTGGCACGGGGTAGAGTTCAAGACTCTAGATGTTGTTTAATGGCAAGCAAGACTTAACAAGGGCTCTTCAAAGGCAGAACAAGGGTCTGTCCTACCTTTCCAGCATCTTTCTAGCATCTTCCCCACCTGCAATTAGCCATACTTTTGCTTTCTTTTGCTGCATGATGCTTTTTCTTCTGGAGCCTATCAATTTATCCCTTCTCGACCTGCAGTCAAGGCTATGAATACCCTATTTATGCCATGCAATGCCAAGTCCAGTTATTAACCCTTGAGAGAGGAAAGAATCTGATTTTCAAATCCATGGAGTGGTGATTTCCCTGTGAGCACTTACCCTTCTCCCAGGAAGGACAGCAATGTGCCCGATCTGATGCTGTGGCACAGCAGGGGACCAGACGAAGCTGTGCTGCTCTGTGGTTCTGGGGAACGGGGACCATGATGGAGCCTGTCTGTCACTGCTAAGCATGCAAGAGGCCCTTCCAAAAACACCCATTAATGTGGGACTTCTGTGTATCTGGCTAGGAGAAAAACTTTGGAGAGCATGTAGATAATCCAGTCTCTGCACCAAAACAGCCATCTTCAACAGTCCATAGATGTCTTATGTCCTGGTAGAAGGGAGTATGCCAAGCATAATTCCTCTGGTCTAAGGCAGGAGACTCAGGTAATTATAAATGGGTTATTTTAACTTTGATAATGGGGAAGATACTAGAGAAAATTATAAACCAATTCTATAATACTAAGATGACAAGAAATGCTGGTCTAATCTAGACAATCAAAAAGAAATTTTTCTAATTTGACATCCACTGACCTGGGAAGGTAATAGTAGCTGTGATGTATTTTGACTGTGAGGTAGTATTTGTCTCAAAAGCAAACCAAGGACACATAATTTAAATGAAATCATTACAAAGTAGATGAAAATATATATATTCAAAGAATAAATATGACTAGTTATCTGTCAAACTGGGAAGAGAATTTATGTAGGAAGACTTAAGGGCCTAGTCTAGTATTAATAGCTTCATTAACATTTTTATTTCATCTGTTCATATTCAATTTAGAGGGTTTTAAGACAAATATGTTTCCATTGTTGATTCCCCATGGTATGTGCGTGTTAATGAAAACAGCAGAGAAAGAGGGAAATTTCTGGGTGACTGTGTGCAGTTCTCACCACCTTCAATGTAAGGGTGATGTGAGATGCTGTAGTTGGTGACCTGGACTAGTCCAGGTTTAACCCCTCATGCCTCCCCCCAACACAGGTATAATCTAGGGAAAGGGCTTGGAGATAAAACAGTATAAATGGAGAGCTCTTGACCAGCCAGCTCAAATAGCTTTACAGATTATATATATACTATCTCTGTATATATTTATATAATTCAAGGCAGCTGGACTGAAACACTGGAAAATAAAGCTGTAGTTTGGTTCGGAAAAAAAAAAAGTCTATTTCCCCTAAGTGTTATGCAGGTTTATGTTACCAACACAGTGTGTAAGGTCTTATATGGCTGGTGCAGAAGTGCACCTGGGAGAAAGAGGAGCAGCTACGAGTTTAGCTTCTGTAGGCAGTGCCCGATTTATTTATTGTCATTTTGGGCTACTCATGGCCAGTTCAAACAGGAAAGGTTTATAGCTAAGCAAGTACTAGATGGAGCAGTCTTGCTATTTCTGCTGTTGGGGAGCAGTATACCTGTTGAAAAGCCATCTCTATAACTGCTTCCCCTGAGGTGGTGTGTACTCGTGTGTCCTGAGTGTGTACATGAAGGAGGAGAATGTTTAAGAATCTGTGCAGTATAGGAACGTGGGGCACCTTGCGTCTGGATTTTGTTTGAGGGAATTAAGAGCTGATCCTTAGCTGAAATATGAATTAGATCTGGTTGTGCCTGTGTTGACTAAAAGAGGCTGTGTGGTGTGCTTGAGCTGGAGCTTAGTCTAATGTGGAAAAGTTTGATCCAGAGCTCTGTTTAATTTAATACTTGACTATTCTACCTATTTTAGTTCTGACTCAAAGTTAACTGTTCTTTCTTGTCGGCAGTTGTTTGTATTAATTAGCAAAGGGCATGTGTGCAACCAGAGAAGGATATTTGTGCACCCAAAAGTTGGTGAGTCGAGCAGAAACTTGTTACTGGGCTCTTGCATTTTGTCTCTGTTGCAAGAGGGACTGGAAGATCTTTCCCTTCACTCTGCTGCTGCGATTGTGGGGTGGGGGGGGTGTGGAATTAAGATCCTGCCTCATCTCTTCAAGTCTTCAAATGTACTCATAGCACTGGGTTAGTAATTCATAGTTTTACAAGGTTTTAAACTCCTAATATATCTTCACATATTTTACACGATTAAGCAAGTCTATCGTGCTATATTAAATATGCATCAAGAAAAAGGGCCATGATTAGTTTCCAGTACCTTCTGATAACTAAATAAGCATTGAATTAGAATATCTATATCAAAGCAAAAATTTTCAGAGCAGCTTAAAGAAATAAAATGTAATGCCCTTAATATAATTTCCTTTAATGGGAACCCCCTCTCATTATAATCATGCTTGATTTTGATAGTCACTAATACAAAAGCCTTGTCTGTCTTGAATAGCACTTAAATTCTTACTTGGTAATTCCTACTTAAAACTCACAAGTTCTGGTTGAACCAGAGCAGGTTTTTAATAACATTTTCTATTTCTGCCTTAACAAGATAACATGATGGAGAATCCTCCAAAATGTAGATACATTGTTTGAGTGATTAACTGCCTTCACTGTTGGTATGTATAAAAAGGAGGCTTATTTCTAGTACATACATTCATCTTGCTTCATTCTGTCTCTAAAAATGGCTCTGGCTTTGATATATTAGAGTGTAACTTATAATAAAAAAAAACAAAAAACAAACACTTTTTAACATTTTCTGGTGCTTAAGAGGTGATTGACATTCTATCTGTCACTAAAATAAATTGAATATCTTGAAGTTCTTTGGTATATCACTGTGGAGTCATGCCAGCATTTCTAGGAGCAAAGACATCTTCCATTCATCTGCAAATTTCCTCTTGTTGTAGCCTAATTGAAAGCCCTCATTACCTGCCCCAAGGAGGTCTAAGTGAATAAGAGAAAGTGAGACTTTTTTTTAAAAAAAGCTAAATATATAATCTGTAACCTATCTTTTTAGTGGAACACTGAAATATTCCAGTGTGTTGTGGGTTGGGAATTAGGCTCATATACAGAAAATGTTAACCTTCAAGTGTTAACATCCCTCTCTCCTGTCATCTGATAATTAGAAGTTGCTCTTTAAGTCCTTGTAATGGGGACCTTTACCCAAAAAATGTCTAAAACAATAATGAGGGTGACAGCAAATCTTGTCTTGTTGTTGACCTCCATCCATCCCTCCTTCTGGGGACTGCTGATCTCTCTCCCTGTGAGGGATCTCCTGCATCTCTCACCTTTAATAGAGAGGCTGGATACTAGGATTATGGAACTGTCAGTTCATCACTGACAGCTCAGTGCTTGTTGCTGTTGGGGGCTTTCTCCTCATTCATCCTCAGGGCCCTTCTGGGAAGGAGCTCCTCTGCTTGTTTACATAAGGTAGGATGGAAGCTGGCACTGCCTGTGCAAGCTGATATTTCCATCTTGTGATTTCCTGTTGTTGGTGCTTCCTTTGTGGGGTGAGAAGCAGTGAGTGAAGCTTTCCTGTCCTGCTTGGCTCTACAAGCCCCTGTCATTGCACATCTGTTGCTGATGCTGTGGCAGGAGGCATTCCTTTGGCTCATCCTATGTAGAGCAAGGCTCTGCTACAGGAACCTCCTTAAGCTGCTTCACACACATGCCAAGATTTAATCTAGCTATTCTGCTGTAGCCTTATCTTTTTGCCTCAACCATCTACTGGCTCTACAGAATGGCAGATTTCTTCCTTTTTATGTTTTTGAAAATACTTTTTATTAGTTTTTAAGGCTTTAGTAAGTTGTTTCTTAAAATATTTTTTACTTTATTATGCTCTTACTTAATTTTTCATCAATCCCTCAAATAGAGGGGAAAAACACAGACAAGGGGTGGAAAATAAATGACATTAACACATGGCTGAGAGACTGGTGCCACTGCTGGAATTTTGGATTTTTTGACCATGGGGAGGTTTATAGGGCACCTGGTCTGCTGGCATCAGATGGAGTAGATCTC
>JAOEGS010019047.1:37320-52899 GCA_025447755.1 Corythornis vintsioides
CAGTGAGGGTGACAGAGCTCTGGAACAGGCTGCCCAGGGAAGTTGTGGAGTCTCCTTCTCTGGAGACACTCAAGACCTGCCTGGATCTATTCCTGGGTGACTTGGTCGAGGTGATCCTGCTCAGACAGGGGGGTTGGACTAGATGATCTTCTAGGTCCCTTCCGACCCCTAACATTCTGTGATTCTGTAATTTGCCAATTTATGCATTTTCTGTGTTGTTTGGGGTTTTTTTGGGTGTGTGTTTGTGTGTGTGTTGGTTTTCTAGGCAGTCTGTGGTGCTTCGAAGAAAAAAAGACACTTCCTTACCTTATAGTAAGGTGGTATGGGCGGTGTGTTTCCTGCACAAGTTCTAACCTGCCCTTCCTTCCCAGTAATAGAAAAGCCTGTATCAAGAAATCTTTTTCTGACTAGTGCTGTGACATCTCTTTGCTTTCTGTTCTCAGCCTAGAACCCCAAGTGACCAGTGCAGGAAAATATGCAATTAAAGCAGACCCCAGTGTCAATGCAATGGCTGCAGAAATGCCTCCTCACTGTAGTATCATACTCTGCTGTACGCACAGCCTTCTGCTTTCTGCTTGCTGAATACCAACCAGGAGGGTGATTTAGTTTGACATCAGTCACTCCACAAACGAATCCTCAGTCATTTCTGTTGAGCTGGACAGATAATCTGTGTGCTCCTCTGATGCTGTCAGAGGCACATTAACCTTTTGGGAAGCTTTCAGAAAAGAAACAGGTAGTGGACACACTGATAGCATGCAACCAGAAGGTGCTGGTCTGCTTTGGCTCTGGATGCATAACCCCACAGTGTCCCACTGATGCTCTTGTCAGTGCAGGAGCAGACATGCTCCTGGTTGAGAGCATGTAATGCTTCTGTCATCACCCACATTCACTACAGTCTTGGAGTGGCAGCTTCCTAAGGAGGCTGTATCACAAGATCAGCAGGACTCTCTCACTTATGAGCATGATGCAGCCAGCCTTCACCAGGACTGACCTTGTATCTCTCCCACTTCTGGCCTCTGAAGTTCTCCTTGCTTTGATTTATCTTGTCTCAGACCAGAACTGTCTAGCTACAGGGTTTAATCTTCTGATGTATCAGCATAGGGATGCCTTTGTCACCAAGGAGGTGGTGCCTGATTTATGTCATATCTGTGCCCTTTTGTATTCCTAGCCTGTAATCAGGGCATCAGGGGATCTTACCTCAAGACAAGCACACCCCTCAGCTGGTTATGCTCATGAGCCCATTGCTCCAAGCATCAGCTTTTTTTTAATTTACTGGTGTATGGTTTCTTTATATTTAAGTACATATTGCTAATGGCTAATATGAGCATATATCTCCTCTTTCTTTTAAAAGATAATTATTTTGCTGTTTCCTCAGCCCTCTTGGAATGAACCACTGCTGATTTCTAGATTAATGTATAACATTCAATTACCTTCTCATAGGCATATCTTACTTGTGTTATTAATGGCCATAGAATTACCCAGTGTCTAAAACAAAATAAAAATGCAATAAAAGCTTTAACTTCAGTGAACTCCCAAGAGTCAAATCCCCGAGAGGGGCAGTGTGTCACTTAGCTATAGGTTCTCCTGGGACAATCACGTCCCAACCCCAGAAACAGACACAGCCGTTGCTTTCAAAAGCTTGTATGTAAATTACCTCCTTCATTTGGGCTACTCGCATTGCCTTTGTAGCAGGAAAGTACATATGTTTTTCTCCTTGTTGGACTTGTTAGTACCCTAAACAGTAGATAGAAAAAAACTGTTAGTTTTTCCAGATTTTGCTGTTAGCAATGCTCCTGCAGCCTCTATGCAAGAGCATACAGTTCAAGAGCACCACTGCAAGGCTGAGCTCAAGCTAAGTGAATTATCCAACTTCAAAGCCAGCTGCTTTGCAGCAACAGAGGTGGTGGATAATATTTTTATTAGTGTTTGCATCACGTTTAAGCTGGCTTAAAATGTCAGGTTTAAGTTCCAGAAACATGAGGTTTAAGGTGTTCGTGCTTTGCAGAAATGCTGATTGTGACCTTGTGGGGCAGGTCCATGCTGGTGGCTTTCCATAGGCTAGGAGCAGCACCATGGGCTTTGGCACACCGTGACATCAACACTGCCTCCTGCCCACATACACAGCTCTGAGGCTTGGGGGTGCCTGGGGATGGGGCCCCCTCTGTGGGGGACATCACACGCAAGGGACATTCCTCCCAGTGGCTTTTAGGTGTGACAGTATTTTGGATACAAGTGACAGGAAGAGGAGACTTGGGGCTGTCGGTTCTAGTAATGGTCAGTGGCTGCTTGGGCATGTGATGTTGCCATGTTTCTTATGGGTTATGATGAGCATGTGGGGCATATCATATTCTGGGGAGGAAGTTTAACTGGATGGGTGACACGCAGGTCATTTAGAGAACAAAAAGATGACAGTTAATGGAGATGTTCATATACCAGAAACTCTGGGAGAAAATGGATATGGGAGGCTACACACAAATGAAAAACCTCATACCTAGGGTAAAGCAGTGCTTGCCTAGCTGGAGAAAGTGCATATATGGATACCTAGGAGCTAGCTGTGAGCATCACCCACTAGAAGTCCATCCCTCTTAGGATGCTGGTGCCTCCTGGTGTCTGAAGGAAGTTTCTGTTAAAGCAATTCAGAGACAGACAGCCTATATGCTTTGAATGAAGGTCTCATTGTAATCTTATTGATTCCTTTAATTAAAGTTATGCTAGAGATTAAAATTGCGGTTCTGTCCCTGCTGATGTTCACAAATTTAAAATCACATCTTTGTGTCCCAGATGCCTCCCTGTCCTGACAAGGAAGAGCTGTGTCAGGGACCCCAGAGGCTGCCCTATCCCTAGCCCTTACACTCAGTTTGAACAAAGGATGCACATAAAGCCAGACCTGCATATTTTTATTATTATTCTATTGCACGATGCTTGGCCTCTGTTTTGAAATGAGGAAGACACACAGCTCTGCTACTCTGACTGATTTTTGCACCTGTCTCTTGAGTTATGTTACTTTATGTTACAGTGGCTAACTCCTGGAAAATAAGTGGAGGATTGGCCTGAGTTACAAAGTGCTGTGAACTAAGAAGCACAGAAATTCCAGTAACTCAAAAGTACTCTGGGTGTAGCCTGGGCAGGGAGGGAACCCTCCATTTCTGTGCAGCAAGGTCAGAAGCAAACTTCTCTGGGATGTAGGGCAGCTGTGTTACTGCTGGAGAACCTTGGGGTCAGGTTTATCACTAAGCAGGGCTTAAGTGACACATTGTTTTGTTAACCTGCCTGATCCCATGGATTTACAATGATGGGGCAAAGGTATGAAATAATAAAATGCCTTGTTTAAAGATCAGGCTTGCCCAGGAGATCACAGTATCTGAGGGGTCTAAGCCTGGCTTTTAAGTCACTGCCATTTTCCCAGGATTGTAGTGGAGCATCTTGGCTTGTTCCTGTTTTTCAAACTGCTACTTACAGCAGGAGTGGGTGATTTGGTGCTCTAACTTCTTTTGCCCCATTTGCCCTGATTCCCTTGAGTAGGCACTGAAATACTGTAATATGTGTCACATATTGTGCATGAGCATGTGGAGATCTGCCCGTTTCTGTCTCCCCCTTAGCTCTGATTCCCTCATTAACATTTCTGCTGTACACCAGCATGAGACAAGGATAATGGGGTGAGATATAAATGACCATCTTCCGTGAGAATTGTCAAGTGTGTATTTCAATTTCCAAGAATCCCATTTCATACTTGATGTCTTTGTTCACCTGTTGACAACTTATTATCATCCATTTGTTTTAGCTGTCCCATGTCTGAGGCTCTCAAACCCTTGAAGTATTGTTTGCACCCTGTTTTTATACTTTGGTTCTTTTGTGTGCAGGGTATTGTTTGTTTGTGGGTGTTTGGGGTTTTTGTTTTTAATTTTTTTTTGTTGTTGGTTTGGTTTCATGATTTCTTTTTGTTTTGTTTTTAAGGATTGTTTTCTGTACAGGGATGTGTGAATCAGATGCAGGAACAGGAAGGGTGCTTCGGATTTTGCTGTAACCGGAGATCTTGGCACTGAAAGGACAGAGTTCAGTGCAATCTCCAAGCTACCCTGACTTTTCCTTGTGGCTGAGGATTGTCTTGTTCTCCTTCACCCCTCCCTGGGCTTCCCCTGCACCAGCTGAGGCATGTATATATTATACATGTTCAGCTTGCTATTTTTCTTGGGTGTGTGCAGGTGGGAGGAGTGAAGGGTGCTCCACAAGGTGACAAAAGTACCCCACAGTAGAAAGCTTCACAAATTTGGTCACTTTAATGTATCAAAAAGACAGAAAAAAAGTTATGTCATTTGTATGTTCTCAGGAAAAAATAAATAAATCTACTGTAGAGTGGTTTAATCTAATGGGTAGAGGCAGAACAAGAATCAGGGGCTGGAAGTCAAAACCAAAGAATTCAAATTAGAGATGTGACAAAAATATTTATCCGGCTGCATAAACTACCTAAGAAAAAAAAAAAAAAGTGTCTTCTTTTCTTTATCTTGTAGTGCTTTATATTCAGTCTGGATGCCTTTATAGAAAATACACTTCAGCCAAATTTGAGTTATTTGGCTCAGCACGTGGATAACTGGTTGAAATACTATAGTGTGTAATGTACAAGAGGTCAGACAAGGTGATCTGATGGTTCCTTTAGCTTTAGAGCCTCTAAGAAGTTTTTTAGCATGCCTGGAAGGATAGGGTCAGTTCAGGTGTGAGGCTGTGCCTCCACTGTGCTCTCCTGGGACTAGCAGAGGGTCTGTGTGTGACCCTGCCTCTTGTATCTCAGGAGTGGACGCTCTGAAGAGAAGCTAAAGGTTATGAGTTTGGAAGGAATACATAAAACTGAATTACTGTGGTGGTGGTTTTGGTGGGGTTTTATTTATTTATTTTTATTTTTAACCAACCCTGCATGATCCAGCCCACATATGAGTTTGAAATGTTCCACGTTTTCATTATTTGTTTTAAAATGGGAATTGTCAAGATCTCTTGCTTTAATTATCTGATGCTACAGGGCTTCAGAGTGCCTTTTTACACTCTCCAGAATGTGCCCTCAGGATGGGACAAGACTGAGTTCTGCAGCAGATGCTTTCAGAGAAGGGTTATTGGCATGAGTGGCTGAAAATAGAAGCTTGTTTACAAGGCTGTTTTTGCATTATCAGCTGTAGTGCTCCAATAATTAAGGCTGTGAACTTAATTAGCTCAACACTCCATAATTCTCTCCTGCCTCTCCAGGGGCTTGTCTGAATACAGCTCTGTAATGCTTCAGCTTGTGCTGGGACCATCTTTATCCAAGGACAGCTGCATTCACACGAGTACCACCTTAACTGCCATGAATCCTGTGCTCTGTTTTCTAGTACACAGACCCTCTGTAGGGCTTTCTAGAGAGCCTATCCCTGAATTATTTGGCTGCTTTTATTAAAACCATACAGGCACAAGTACTGATCTCTACTGAAGCATCAGCAGAACTGAATGATGCTATTGTTACTACTGATTGAAAGGGTGCTTTTACAATGGCTTCAAGCTTGTGTCTGTTCTTAAGTGGAAAATGTTTCTTAATGCTGAATAATGTAGTAACATTTCTGGCCAGCACAGTCTTTTTGACAATGAAGCATTGAATCATGCTTGAGAATGAACCAGGGCTGCTGCTTTCACCTCTCCTATCTGGGTTAGGTGTCTTCTGAGGAGAACCTGACCCTGGGCAGAGGATGATGTCCTCTCCAGCCCTGACCTGACATGGCTTATTCTCCAGTGATCTGCTGCAGCATGCCCAGGTGCATCTCGAGGCCAAGACCACTCTGTCCCTGGGCATCATCTCCCATGTATTTCCTCATCCTGAACCAACTCACGCACAACTAGGAGATGTTTTCCTTCTCAAGTGCTTGAGCTTCAGCTGTTCTGACTATCCCATGTCTTTGTTCTTCCTATTTGGACAGATACTTAATACATACACCTCAAATGGAAAGGGCTGGACTTGATTAAAATACACAGTCCAGCCACAGGCATCCTTTTTTTCACTCAGTGTCCCTCTGTGAAGTGAAGCTGAGGGGTTGTAAGGATATTTAGAGTTTACTGTGCAAATCATATACTAACTAACTGGTTTAGAGGCAGACGGACCAATGAGAGGTGCTCTGTGCTGGCATGCTGTGCCTGCCTTTATCATGTCTGACACTTGCTATGCTTATGTTGAGGAATGTCTGTATCTTCAGGAATATCTTTGCATAATAAAGTCAAATCTTCTTGATTTATTTGGAGCCAAGTTGGTATGTAAACTGGTTAGCTTTATCAAAATACTTAAATTTTAAAAAATCCTCCAAACTCCTGGTATAAGTGATGTTCCAAGTTGTTAACATGTAACATTAACATATCCACTTAATTACAGGACTATGATGAAAGCACCTCTGCCGGTGGGCACATAGCTCTGGAACTAGCAGTGGTTCCAGGCACATGATTCACAGCTCTGAATTGAGGGAGGATGGTTCCCCTGGACGTACTAGCTCTGCTGAGGGCAATGGTATTGCTGCAGTGCATCTGACCTCACGCTTGCTTGCACACAAGCACAAAACCTTATTTATTTTGCTTTTTTAAAATCAGTGCTTGCGTAGTTCAGATGCCTTCAAAGTCAAGGTAAAAGCAAACATTGGTGTACTGCTTTTTTCCAGCTCCGTTGTTAAACGGTTACGTATGACGTGGTTGGCAGAACATCAGCATCAAAGGCAGTCACACTTGCTTCTTTCTCAGGCTTGTTCGTACTGTGGGGGTTCTCTGCCACAAGCTGCCTTCAGCACAAAGCTGGGCTAAGCAGCTTTGTCCCCATCGGTATGGTAGAGAATGGGACTATAGATTTATCTTCCATGTTGTCTTTCATTCTGGATCCAGAATGCTCCAGTGAGTTAATTGCTAACAGAGAGAGAGGGTAGGGAAGAGACATATGCAAAAGAGTCAAGGGATATTTTCAGCTGGGACCAAGACACAGCCACAGGCTGTGAAGAGTGGCGATCCAGAGACACCATGTTCTGGTCTTGAGATGGGGACCATGAAACTGCAGGGCCAGCTCACCAAGTAGGGCTGAGAGGGCAGATCCAGAGCTTTTTTTCTAGATAGCAGAAAGGCAAAACTTGCTGAACTCAGATAATTTATGATGTAAGCCTTGCAGAAACAGAGCCCCTCCATTTTGTGAAACAGAATGTCCTCTAGAAAATATTTGCACTTAGCTAGCACACGCAGATTCAAGGAAATTCTTTCAGGAGGGTTTGAGTCTAATAAAATGGGAATGTGTGACCTGGCCTGCACCATTATTTGCCCAGTTTTATCTTTTTGTTATTATTTCCAAATGTGGAATTCTCATTTTTCTACAGTTTTGCAGGTGAAGCTAGGCCAAGAAAAAACAACGGTGTCCCACAATTACAGGGAGCACCTATTAGGGCTGTAACGAGGCTGGCAACACAGGCAAGCATCCAAAATGGTGCGTGATCCTACAACAGCTTGTGACAACCCCCACTCCAGCACCCAGGAGCCTAGTCCCCACATGGGCAAAGAGGTGCCAGTTGGATCTGTGAGGGGCCCTCTGGGACTGGGTGATGTTTGCTCTCAGCCCTTCTCCATGAGTAGAGGGGTTGCCTCAGCCAGAAGAGCTCAGTGTTTGGCTCTGATGTTCTGGAGTGCAGCAGCTTACAGATGGTACCGTCCCCTCCTCTTCCAGGAGGTAAATCTTCTGGGACGAAAGCTTTGCCATCTCTACAGACTCATGTCAGAGTGTCAGTTTTTGCAAGACAAAGAAGACAGTGTTGTAAGCACGTCATCAGCAAACTCTGTGTCTTTTCTGCTCTAATATTTATGATTTTACCTACCAGCAGAGCTCCCCTTAAAAAAAAAAGTGAATGTTCCCACTTCTGCCTGCCAGATATTACAACTGTGAGAGCTGGATCCTTCAAGTGTGTCCTTGTTTCTGGTTATAAAACCACATTTGGACAGCAACATATAATATTTGTGAAGGGTTTTACATTGACTTTGTGGTGCAGACGTGGTAGGTCCCAGTGCCTGGTGCTATCTGATGGTCGGTGAGGCTGTGGGCTGCAGCAGAGCTGATGCTGCTAATATAGTGTGGGGATGCTGGAGCTGCAGGATGAGGAGCAATCAGGATGAATGCAATGACTATTTCCTAGAATGTAAACAGCCTTGCAGCTTAATGGTTCTATTTATGTTGATGGAGATCAGGAAACACACTTTGTTTTTTTAGTCTGAATAAGCTCATGCAGATGGTAAGCAGAAGCAACGTGTTTGGAGTTTCTGGGATTCTCTGACAAGCCAGGTTGCGCACGGGTGGGTTAACGTTGCCTTTGAACAGCACTTGATTTTTATCAGCTTGTTTACCAAACTGTCACAACAAGGCATAAAACCACAGAAGACTCACAAGCTGATATGAGAAATGTGAGTATTCTTGGTAGTAGAAGAGGAATAGGAGCTTTCTGCTCTTTGTTAAATGTGGTAACAAGCCTTTTTTTTATTTATTTTTTTTTTCTACAAAACATGGAATGAGTTGTTGAGTGGGGAGCTGGGGCGAGAGGAAGATGTTCAACGCAAGAAATCTCTCCCCTCTCGCATCACCTCCAGCCTCCACAGATGCACAGGGTGGGATTCGTCAAGTTGCTTAAAGCCATTTGTATCATATCATTTGTCGGCGCCAGCAAGTCCCCCATTCTCTGCTGGCTGGAGGCTCCCCGTGCTGGCGGGCCAGCTCCCCATGAGCTGGTGTTGTGGCTGCAGGAACCGAACGAGTTAAGCTGGGCTTGCTGTTCCAAGTGGGAGCGAAGAGCCATTGCAAAATGTTTTTCCCCCCCCGTTGGCTCTCTGTGTTGTTTTAAAATTAAATTGGTTCTGGTTAGCAAACAAGAACAGGACAGCAAAATTAAATTTTCTGAAGAATGTTGTGAATCCTGTGTGAAAAATAAACCCCAAAATGTTTTTTTCCCTCCTGCACTCTTTGGCTTGCCTTCGTCCCCTCTTTGTCTGCCATCCCTCCCTTTCCGCTCCTGCTGCGGACGTGGCGGTGGGTGGCAAGGCTGGTGTCCTTATGCTGAGGTGCTGTGGTGAGCTGCTCTGGGAGTTAATGGGAGCTGGGATGTCAGGGCCAATAAATTTATTTTTCCCTTCTACTTATTGTCCCACATCATCTTGTTCCTTTGTTCTTTGTCATCCCAGACCATGCTCTGCCTGAAGGATGTTGTTGCTCCTTCTACAGCAGGTGAATGCTGTGCAGGTTCAGAGAGTACCTTGGACACATAGAGGACACAGTTTTAGAGACAAAACTTGACCTATAAAGTATAATTTAGCCCCATGCACATGACTATCACCAGCCATCTGCAGCACTTTAGCTTTACTGGACTCTAGCATAGACACTGCATTGGAGGAACTACACCCACATAGGGCTGTGTGATGGACAATACAGATTTCTCCCTGTCAGATTCCATCTTCCTTATTTATTTATGTGCAGATGGAAAATATTTGACACAAATTGGCGCTCCTTAGTTTCTGTTCTTCTGGAAAGTTTCTGCAGTTTTTAAAAGCTGCTCCTCCATTTGGTCAGCTCTGCAGACATTTGCTATGCACTTCATAAGTCATTTCTCTAGTCATTGCCTCAGTATTTGTGTCGAGTCTTCTTGGATCTTTATTTATAATTTGGCATGAGTCAGTTCTGAGGGCTCAGCAGACTCGCTGTTTTGTGCGAATTAGGACATCTTGATCTCAGACCTTTAGATGGGACAACAGGTTACTCTGAGTTTCATCATACTTGTGTATATGTGAACTGCTGGGGCTATCATTATTTACAGACTTTTAATATTGGTTTTTAATCGGTAAGTAAGACTCTAGGTTTTTTTATGCTTGGTGGCCTGTGCCACCAATTTCTGGAGATATGGAGTGTACCCTGGGAGGTGTCATGGCATGGTTGCCCCTCTTGCACTTCTTCAGACATCTTGGCTGGTGCTGTTGATGAGAGGCTTAAAGGGTCCTCCAGAAAAGTATGGAGCAACCACATGGGCTCACCTGACATGGGAAGATGCACAGGGTTGGACAACAGGTTTAAGAGAAGAATAAACGTGGGGAGGCAGCATGTGTCTGCTTAAACCCTTCCTCCAGGTGGCACAGGAGATTGAGTACCTCATCCCTGTGAGCAGCATTTTCTGGAGCAGGGCTGTACATTGGATCCCATGTTTGGAACAGGGATGTGGATATTGTGGGCAGCCAGGGAGCACTTCTCCTTCACTGTCAGACCATTAGAATAAATAAAGCATTTCTACTTATGCTGGATGAAATCAAGTCTTCTGGATTGTGGCCTAAACACAGTCAACAGCTCCTCTGGGCCTTTGAGCTGCCAATAGCTTGCACCTCCCAGTGAGCCTGTCCTTGGGAAGGAGCCATTAGAGGATAAGGAAATTTTGCAGATCTCCATCCTTCGAGAACTGGGAAATCGTCACTGATAGGACTTGAAGCACCTTTAGTGTCAATGAAGAGGATATGCGGGAAACATACTGATTAGAACAAGCTCTCAGTACAGTGCCTCAGTCGATGCCCTCCTCGAGCATGGTTATCAACAGCATTGCCAAAACTCCACCAAGACCCTGTGCAGGCTGGATTTCCCTTCTGCTGGACAATGAGGTTTTCCAGGCTTCTCTGACACTTATGAGCTTATGTTGCGTTTGTTATACCAGGAGTTGTGTGCACTGGGGTGGCAGTAAAGTTCACTAGTAAGAAATTATGATGGGGCTGAAGGACCAGCTTGATAAACCTTTCTTCACTGCTGCCACCTCTTCTAATATGTGTTGGATATATGACTTCCTGATTGGATGACCAAAAATGCTCTAGAAAAATGTAGTCTTCCTAAATACGTGTACACAGAATAGAATCATAGAATACTTCTTATTCCTCCTTAAATCACTGTAGATATCTAAATGTTGATCAACATCAGTCTTTGTTATCAAAGCTGATGTGTTGCACAACAGTGTACCACCACTGGATCTGGCCAGTGTTGCTGGGAAGGGACTGGGGCTGCCCAAGTTTGCTGCTGCTAGAGCCTTTGTCCTGGGCACCCTCTGCCTCTCTCTGTTTTCTCTCCATGCGGTGCTCCTGGTGCCTGACTTCTCCTGGCGTCCAGTCTCTCACCCAATTTGTCCCCTGTGGTGCTGATATAGAACAAGAATGTGGAAACCTGGGTCTGTGGTTGCAAGTCTGGTTTGAGTGTTCATAATCTTATCCTATCATCTCTCTTTAAATGGGAATTCCTTATGCTTTGTTATCCTTATGTTTCATTCTGAGGATTTGAGGAGATGATCTGAAATCTGAATGAGAATCTGTTGAGTCATTTCTGAGTGCTGTGAACATAAATATATTTCTCAGTTCTGAAAGCATAACGCTTATCAGCTGTACAATAATGCACAACAAGCCTCAGTTTGTGGGATCAAGCTTCAACCATCCACAGCCCTCAGCAATAAATGGAGCAAGGTCACTGCTAAGATGGAAAGTGAATGCTTTTGAAGCATTTCCTCATAGGACAAGACCTAGACTCTTCTTCCAACTGCTGACACCTTTCTTCCCGCACAGAGCAAGCCCATAAACTTTCTCAGATACAGAAACTTTCCAACTTTCCTGTTCTCCATTGTCAAAAGCTTTCAACCCCCCCTTTTTTTTTTTTTTTCCTCCTCTCTTTAGTCTTCCCCAGCATGCCATGGTGTCTTCATCTACCTTCAGCTGGGCTCACCTTGTCTTACACTTCCCTTTTCTAATGCTGCCCACATGGTTCCTATTTACTGGAGGTAGAAGCCACTGTATATATCCCTTATGTGACCAGAGGGAATGGGATTCTCAGGTGGAATTATTTAATTAGAGACTGCCAAGCAGTTTGGGGGGAATTAATTTTAATAAGTTGATTTTAATATTTTCCATGAGCTTGTTTTTCAGTGGAGGCTATGCCATATCCAGAAAGATAACTGTTTGCTTAACTAGTGAGGCACATTCAGTTAAACCCTGAGAAACTGTGCTTCTTTAGATCAACCTTTATCCCCAAGAATTACCTCAGAAGGCTGTCTCCTCTGGCTGGGGACAGAATCTCTTTGAGGCTTAACGGTGGTTATTTATTTAGCTGAGTCAGTTTAAAAATCCGACAAGTACATTGCAAAAATCTCAGATCCCTCTCCCAGAAGGCAAGCCAATGACACCATTAGCTTAATCCAGTACCTCATATACTCAGTTTTAATATGACTCTTTAGCTCCACAATATGATGTATTTTCAGTTGAAGGATTTGTGTTCCAGTAGCAAGAGGGGAGAAGGAGGGAGGACGGTGCTGTAGGTCACTCAGCATTTGGGTACACAGATGTATTAAAAACATGCAGAGGGTCTCTCTGGAAAAGAGGTGACATCTGACATCTAAATCTATGCATTGACTGGAGCAACTCATGGCAGAGCCTTTTGCTGCATGTTTAGCTGTGTCCCACACACCATGAGTGAGCTGTGCTCTCATCCGCCTCTCTGCCTACGTGGCTTCCTGCATTTTTGACAGCCATCTCTAGGCATGATACAATTAATGGATGATACTTGGAACTACTGTCTTGGCAGGCTTGTGAGCACCCCTACTCCATTTCCACAGTGACCAAGGATGTGTTAACTAACGCGGAGGAGTTCTGCTGGCAGCAGTGGCTGCAGAGCAACTGTTGTGAAATTTAACATCAATTTCATCCAAGTTTGTATATCTGCACTGTTGATCTCCAGAGCTGGGCTGCCTTTGTGTTGTTCTTCAGAAAGATAGAGGTGTAGAGCTCCTGTAGAGTTCAGCTGAACCACTTTGAGTACTTACTTCACAAGGAGTGATGCCTGTTCTTCCTTGCTCACTTTAAAAGGGCAAAGAAAAGTAGTTCCAGTTATGGTTTTGAAATAAAGCTGGAGGAGATGCATTCCTCTGAAATGCTGGCAAGCAATGAGGGGAGGCTGAGGGTATTGGTAATGCATCTGTGTCCAGGGGAGTAAAGAAAAATTGTTCATTGAATATATGTGAATCTTCTGTATTTGACAAAGTATTCTGACACAGATTTCATAGTGATAAGTGAGCACTTGTGTGGTTTAGGTTTCCTAAGTGATCTTTCATCTGTTTCTTTCCTCTTCATGTATGCTTCTATTTTACACTTAAAATTAATGTAATTAACAGCCATGGCACAGTTGATTGTTTCTGTGAAAAATAAAGCAGAGCTGTCACTGTGTCAATATGTTGTTTATTCTTTTGCACTGAGTTACAGATTGGTATTTTCCTCTTTCCCTCTCTTATTTGTATGTATTTACAGGGTATTTTCTTGCTGTTCTTTCTGCTGCTCTCTCCCCTGGACCCACAGCACAGCTGTTGTCTCTCTATGTCTTACTGGTTGGGAAATGCTGCCTTAAACTCCCTTCCCCAGAGATCCTCTTGACCTGTGCCCTGAATTTGTTCAATTTTGCTTTTTTTGAAATACATTATCTTTAATCCATTTTTCTTGTTCCTTCACTTCCTTAGATTGCTGCTTCATTGTTGTGTAACCACTTGGACTCAAATTTACTTCCACTTTTGGACTATTAATTAACTTTCTGTATCAATAATACACGAGTAATAAACATCCCTTTCCATGTTACTTTCCCTTCTCCTGAGCAGCTTTTCCCCATGCATTCCAGCAGGTTGGTGTGACTGGGATCTTCCCCTACTCTGTCTTTAGTAGATGCCGGGGACTAAAATTACCTGTTCCTACCACCTTCAATTGGCTGCTTCTGTGTGTCCAATGGTGTCCTATTTATAGTTAATGGAGCTCTGTGGGATGTCTCCTGTGTTCCTTTCTCTGTCCCTGGGGACATCCACAGAGTCTGTTTCTCACATCTACTCGAACCCAAATGTATTCTCCATAGAAAAAAAGATCCCTTCCCATTTCCTCCTCCTGTTTCCTAAACAAGCTACATTTTCTCCTGTTGGTATTCCCCTCTAGTGTTGTCTCTGCATTAAGCATTTGTGAGGCTAAATGCTCTAGTTGTATATGAGGGCCTTGAAGAAGTCTTGTTCGCTTTCCTGCATTTATGTGCAGGCATATAATATGATCAGAAGGCTGTGTTGTTATTTTCATGAAGCGTTTTTCTCTACTGTGGTTTCCCTTTCCCTTGTATCCCAAGCCTTCAGTTGGCTTTGGGGCATTCAGTACCTTTTGCAAGTGGCTCCCTTCACACCTAGTTTGCAGACCTCCTCCTAGGTTGGAAAGGTACCAACATCCTCTCTCTGCAGAAGACAATTTAACTTGGGCAACAGTGACAGGCTGTCAGGAGCAGACATGGAAGCACAGCTCTGTGGCTGGTGAGAAGGGGCAGGAGTCTTAGCAATCTTGTCCTCCTTCAGCACATTGTTATTGTTTCATGAGATCCTAAGCATCATGCACAGCAGCGGTTTGTTGACATAGTTTGATAAGATCTGTAGGGCAGCAGTGCTATGGAATTGTTTGGAAGTTCAGAAAAATTTGTGTGACTATGAAGATACTGAAGTCCTACAACAAATGCTGTGTAATGAAAGTGTATTTAGAGGAGGCTTGATCTTAACCTTGAGCCATCCAAAAGAAACAAAAAATGAGCAGGCAGGGTTATAGCAAAATCCAGTTCCTTGAAGGCCAAAACAGTTTGGAGTAGAAGGCAGTTGCCTATTTTGACCACAGCCATTAAGTAACCACAACATTTGACAAAGCGATAGGCTGATTTCCAAACTTGCAGCAAATTTTTAAGTTGGCAGTGGGTACCTTTACAAAAGATCTGATCTGTCCTGCTGAGGGACTGGGTTTGGCTCCTGCAGTCCTTGTGTGAGTCCCATGTTCTGTGGTGTAGGGTGTCAGGCTAATGACGCTGGCCTTTTCCAGCCATTCTTCTATGCCTCTGAAATCAGGTTCAGACTCCACCCTGTGTGCTTTGGTATGAGATTCCCCCAAAGATTAGATGGGGAGAGTTTCTGCCAAACCGGGTCCCTCCAGCTGAGCTCTATCTGTGAGCTCAGAGGAGCAGGAAGATTCAGGGCTACTTCCTTCGAATATTTTACAGATTAAGACTGGGGTCTGGGATCTGGGGAAAATCAGTGGAGTTCACAGACCCCAGTGGACTGTGGTCCTTGCTGCAGTACTAGTGGTCTGTGCCAATAATTACCGTCTTACTCATCAGCCTAGCTTGGTCATTCGCTATCATGTTCAAATGCAATGACACTCAGCAGTGTAGACAAGCCCTCTGACATTATTTGAGTGCAGCTGGAGGCATCTCCTTTAGCCTTGAAAATGCCTCTTTCTTGGCAGTGCTTTGTGTTTATTATAATCCTGTCTGTAATGTGCAAAAGTACATTTCTGTTTTAACTTCCTCCTTTATGTACTGAAGAGTGTGGTTTTAATTAAGGATTTCAGATTGAAACATTTCCGGTTTTATGCGTTGTTTTTTGGTTGGGTTTCTTTTTTTTTTTTTTTTTTTTTTTTTTTTTACAGTTTTTAGTTTAAATTTTTTAGGGGTTTTAAAAATACCAGATGCCCACCTCAAAAAGTGTGCAAAAAGGCCTA
>JAOEGS010019048.1:0-11873 GCA_025447755.1 Corythornis vintsioides
TCCCTTTTTTTTTTCTTTCCCCCTTTTTTTTTTTTTTTTTTTTTTTTTTTTTTTTTTTTGCAACAAGTGGCACGCAGCAGCAACACCCCTCCCCGCTCTCATTTGCTAGCTCACGTCAAGGGAGTCATCCGGGGAGGGACGGGCTTGCGGCAGCGCCGGGGAATCGCCCCAGGAGTGGCCGGCCGAGAGCTGGTCTGGGGTCGTCCCGTGCAGGCCTGCGGGAGGGGATGGGGCCGGGGGCGCAAGGGGTGTGAGGTATGTGTAGGCAGTGTGTGCATGCTTGGGGGTGCAGGGAGAAGGGACTGTGCAGAGTGTTCAGGCATGAATACGTGGATGTGTGAGGTGAGGGGAGTGTATAGAAGAGGTAAGTGGTCTGAACATATGTATGTGAGAGGGTGCTGCACCTATTGCACACATATACAGAGGGTCTGTGTATGTGTAGATACCTGTGTATGTTGCGGATGGGGCTGTGAACCACCTGATCTAGCTGAAGATGTACCTACTCACTGCAGGGGTTTCAAGCCAGGTGACCTTTAAAGGACCCTGTCAACACAAACCATTCTCTAATTCTCTACCGCTGTGTGTGTGTGCAATTGTGCATCCTGCTAAGTGTACCCCACACATGTGTGTGCAGAGCATCTGAGAATGCATATGTGCACTGGGAGGAGTTGGTGAATGTGTGCTCTGTGAACACGCAGGTGTGTGCAAGCAAGTGTGTTTAGGTGAGGTGTGTGTATACTGGCCCTCTCAATTTGTGAGCAGGGACAAAGGGGTGTTTTGGGCGATTGAGTGCTGAGCCCTGACCTGTGTCTACAAGAGCTGGAAGGTCACTGCAGCACCACCCATGCTGCAGCCTGACACCTGCCCTCAGGCAGGCACCACAGAGGGGTCCTTCACATTCTGTCCCCATGCTCCCCCTCCACCCTCCTGCCAGTTTTTTCCAGTCACATTTTCTGTGGAAGCAACGTTGTTAGGAGGCCAAGAGATACCTGCTCTGCCCTTGGCTTTTTTGGGCAGGTGGCTGTAGGGTTTGCACACATCCCTGGAGGGTGAGCAGCGTTGTTGTCCTATAACACCAGTGCACAAGGAACAGTGGCTTTGGCCCCATTCCACAGCCAGAGCAGATTGTTACCAAGAGCTCATACTGCTACACGAGGTGTTGGTGGTGTGGGATAGCAGTAGCTCTGGGTGTCAAGGGTTGCTGGCCCTGTCCCCTGTGAGGGTACCTCTGTGCAGCAGGAGCTACGGCAGCTTCCACGAGACAAGTCCTGCCTTTTCCTCGGAGCATCTTGTGGAAACAGCCACTGGCTGCAGCTGTGGTGGAAGCTGGTTTTGCAGCCCAGACTGAGCCCCTGTCCTCGTCACTGTGTCTCTTTTCAGGGAAAAGCTGATGCATTTAGGTTCTCCAATTTCCCTGCAAGCATCTCTGGAAAGCCTGCTCCTTGTCCTGCCATGGTGTAGGTGAACCCAGGGGCTCTTTGAACTCCTGGCAGTGCAGCAGCACACAGCATGGTGTAGCATCCTCACCAGGGACGCTCTCCAGGAAAAATGAGCTCCTTTCCCAGAGATCAGGGCAGCTCCAGACACAGTGGGGCCCCTGGGCGCTGTTTATCTTTGCACAGGAGATAAATTAACTCTCTGCCATCCCATTTCGGGGCTGGACAGCAATAGCTTGCACTGGGCCATCCCATTACAGCAAGGGTAGGGACCTCCTAGCACTTGCCAGCCCTTGTCCCCAGGTAGATATGACCTGACTCAATTTCAGAGTGACCTACAGGGACAGCACCCCAGGGTGCTGGCACCCTCTGCAGTGGACTGTGCTTCATCCCCTACACTGCAGAGAGAGCTGGAGCTGGACAAGTGGATGGGTGGAATGAGTCAGATGGGGTGATGGTGAGACTTCTCCATGGTGCAGCAGGAATCCAGGAGTTAGGTGGAGCCCACCTCCTCCCAGGCAGAGGGGCTGGGGTGCTTGGGTAAACACAGCACCCAGGAGTGGAGGATGTGTGTAGGCTGGCTATTAACAGCACTCGGGTCTCATGGGGTGCAGTATGTCCCTTTGCCCTGGGCATGGCCAAAAAGGGACACAGCCCACCTGGACCAGGATGACTCGGTTCCTCCCTAGAGTCTCCACCGTGACAACAGCAGCTCTGGGACTCTGCAAATGTGTCATGAAGTATGCCCATGCTCATGCTGTCCTCAGGGCAGAAGGCACCATGTCCCCTCCACCCTCCTGCTCAGTACCTTTACATTGCCAGGGTCTGGTGATGCTCCTAGCTGGAGAGAAAGAGAAATCCCCCAGACAAACGGCTATCGATGGCTGCAGTGGAGGCGGCACAGATAGATACTGGAGGTATAGACGAGCACAGCAGACAGCAGAGCAGATTGAGAGATACTTGGAGCAGAGAGATACCGCAGGAGAAATCGGGAGATAGATCCTGTGGGCTGATCAATATCCACTGTATGTGGACGGACAGCAAGATAGAATGAGCTGCAGGGGGAAAGTGTTTGGTGGGCAGCAATGTGCATTTGTCCATGCAACCTCTCTGGGGAGATGACACTTGCAGTTGTTTCAGCTGGGGCTTGGACAGAGCTAGACCCATGGTCCAGGTGCCTGTGTCTAACCACACCCCTGCCACTCTACAGGGGTTTGGTGTTCTCTGAGGTGCCTGGCATCCCACCTGGCTTCTGGGTACTAAAGGGAGCATATCTCCCATGCGTCCCAGTCAAGGGATGTAGGCATCTCAAAGGATGCTGTGCCTGTGTGTGGACAGACAATGGAAGAGAGGCAGCTTGAGTGCAAGCCCTGTTCCTAGCACACGGGCTGTGCTAGAGCAGGCTGACTGCAGATAAGTTCCCACCTTGTGCCTCAACCTCTCCATGTGAACCAAGTGATAGCAAGCTGCAGGAGGTTGTGTCAGTCTAGCACAGAGCTGGCCATGGATGAAGAGGACTAGGGAGGAAGGGGCAGAGGCAGCAAAAGCCTTTGTGACATGCTGTGTCTGTGACCCATCTCTCATTTGTGGGTCACTGGGGACACTTACTTACTCCTTAACAGGCTGCCAACACATGCCCTGAAGGGCTGCTTTTTTGGGACCCTCAAATGCCAGGCACTGTCCCAGTTCCACATTATCACTGTAGTGGGATCGGGACAGCCTCCATCACTTTGCTACAGCAGCCAAGGCTCCTCCATCTCAGCCCAGCTCCATCCCAGTGCACTTGCCTGAGGCATCCTGTGCTGCCCGCTGTCCCTGTTGGGTACATAGCAGCTAAGCTGGGGACGGTGATGAAGATACTCCTGACACAGCCTGGACAGGGCTGCTGGCCCTGCAGCCAGGCTTGGGGGGATCCCCCGCCCATGATGGAGTTATTGACACAGGCACTACGGAAAACACTGCTGAGATTGTTCACACTAATGTTATTTAGCAGCAATATTTCCGTAATAAAAGAAATCAATGGGCAAGAGAAAAGACCTGTCCAGACCTTTGATTTTCTCATTTTAATGGCATACTTATTTACTCCCACCAGCGTGCCCATTGGATTTTCATTACGTGGCCTTCGCTGTAAGTGGAGCGGTATTGATACGAGCTGCTGAGTTAGCGCCTTCCCATGTGGGCCAGCATGGGATTGCTTGTGTTCCTCAACAGGGCCCCATTAAACCCCAGGGACTGGGCAGCGCGTGGAACAAGGGTGGCCTTGTAGCCTGTGGGAACACACATGCACACACAAACACACACACACACACAGCCTTCCCAGGTGCGTGTATGTGCACACGGTCTGCGCATGGGCACAGAGACGTGAACATTTCTGTACCTCATTGTCCTGCCAGTCTGTACACTGTGGACTGTGCACACAGATGCGCACACATCTGTCTCACCTACACAAACACACTCTTCTGCCTACATGCGTGTGCTTATGCAAGTGTCCTACCCATATATGCTCAAGCACTCACACTTGTTCAATTGCTCTGACTGTATGGACACATATATACACATGTGTGCAACCCTCACTTGTCCTGCCTATACCCACATTCTCCCTATATGGTTAACACACACACATGCTGCCCTGCCCTGCCATGACACATACACATACACACACCCACATTCACCTCTGCAGACAAGTGCACACAACCTGTTTGCCAGCACATGCACACAGAGAGTCTACATACCCCATTTTGCTCCTGTGCCCTTCTCATGCTGGAGAGTGCGTGTGACCTGTGTGTGTGTGTAAACCTCTCAGAAAGACCAGTTTGCACTGTCTGGGGCTGCCTTTGCTTAGGGCCACATGTCCAGCATTGGCACTGTCCCCAAAAGGATGGAGCCCCCCAGACTCGTGGGTGATGTAGTCTAGGTGATCCTGCTCTGGAAGTGGGGCTGGATTAGATGATCTTCTAGGTCCCTTCCAACCCATAACTTTCTGAGATTCTGTCCCCCATGGAAGCAGGACCCTGGCACCAGCCCAGGCTTTTGGTCCCCACTGACTGCAGTGGAGAGAGGAGTAACAGCACCATCTCCTGCTGGTCCCTGGCATCTGAGATGGTACTGATCCTGCTCAACAACACACCCTCCAGCTTCCAGAACCCTGACCAGGATGCCAGCTTCCCTGGGGACACCCACCTGTTCCCAGCTACTAGCAGGACCTCCACTGAGCCCAGACCCAGTCAGATGAAACACCATTCCCCATGGCAGGGGCTCAGCACACTTGAGACTCTCCTGAGGACATGAGCAGATGGAATGAACAATTTTATTACTGATATCTCTTTTCAGGTGGCAAATTCAGAAGGAGCCCCTGTGTGGGGCTTACAGTCAGAAGGATGGGCACAGTTCAGGGAGCAGGAAGAGCAACATGCTACAGGCCTGGTGGACAGGGACACACGCATTAGTCTGGCAGCAGCATGGAAGTGAAAGCCCTCCACCAAACAACAAGCCCATGTGGGTCTGGTCACGTGGCTGCAAGAAGGGTCCACAGCCAGTTTTGGTCAGGGGGCCACAGCACTCCCTAAGCTCCCGGGATCCCACACCGGGAGCTAAGTGGGTTGGCTGTCCCCAGGGGTCTCACAGGCAGAGGAAGCATTTTGAGGGGCAAAATCCCATCCTGAGCTTGTACAGAGGTTTGGACACCCGCAGACACTGGGTATGCACATAGGCCAGAGGCCATGCAGAACGGGCTCTTGGTTAAGGCGACAGATGGTGGCTGTCCCCCTTGGGGAGACTGCAGGGAGGGGATTGTGGGAAAGGGACCCTCTTCCAGCCCCAGCTGTCTCCTGGGGCAGCTGACACACAAGGGACCAGGAGGGACTTCAGCACAGAGGCTCGGCATCCCCCCACTGTTTGGGGGTTCTAGTGCAGATCCTGCCCTGTGCCAGGGCGACACTGTGTGCTGCCAACCCATGTCAGCAGGGATGGAGCCACAGGAGATGCTGCCAGTTGGATACAGCGTCCTGCACTGACCGCAGTCCTGGCAGACTGCCAGTGAGATGGGGAACTTCTCAGCTGACCTTTAGAATGGGTGCTCTGGTCCAGTTCGCCCCATCCACCCTGCCCCAAGTGTGGCATCCTCCTCCTGATGGCTCAGGAGCTGGTGAAAATTTTGTGAAGCCTGGGAACAGCCAGCTCCAGCCCTTCTCCTGCTGCATGCCAAAGGCACACAGGGGTGTTTACATGTCACAAGGCCACTCCAACCCTGAGGGATGGATATGTCTCCAATTAGAAGGGGGGAGAGGCAGGTAGTAAAGAGAACTGGTGGTCTGTATTACTGTGACCACCATGGTCCCTCTGTCCTGGCACCCAGCTGGCCCATGGGGAAGGACAGTGCAACTTGAGGGAGGCACAGGGGTTCTCCTGCTGCCTCTTCTAGAGCCTGGGCTTGGGGAGGAGGAGGAGGAAAAGGGAAGAAGTCTGGGAGGAGAGGAGCCAGCTGTGCCTGGCAGAGTGCTCTGGCGAGCTGGGCTCAGCAGCCCCAAGTGCTGAAGAAGGCATTGGCTTCCAGGAGCAGGCCCTTGGCATAGACACGCAAGGTGTAGAAGAGCGTGACGAAGTCCTGAGTGCTGAAGAGGGTGTCAGCCAGGGCGAAGGCAAGCGTGGAGGGGATGAAGCCCCGGCCATACTCCACCATCCAGGTGCCCGCACTCCACTGCACTGACGTCGCTTCTCCTGCCTGATGCACAATGGTGTCCCCTGCCAACACACAACCAGCACGGCTACCAGTGACATGGCTCCCCACATCACAATCAAATAAAAGACATGTAGATTGGGACCTGCACGGCTGAGCACTCCAATCCCTCTCCAGTCTTGCTTACTCTTCTCTTACTAGCACCCACTGGGATGTGCCCTTAGGATCTTAAAGTGCCTCATCCTGAGCCTTTGACTTTCAACAGCTCAGAAGAGGCTCTGTGACAGTGGACAAGCCTGCAGAGTGTCTGTGTCCCAGAACATGGAGGCAGCCTATAGGAGGTCATGGCTATTGTGTTTACCTGGGTAGTAGATTTCACTTCTGGTGGTTCCCTCCTTCCACTGCCGGAACGTCCCCGAAATGACAGTGTCAGAGATATCCGCCCAGTACCGACCTGCAGAGAACAGACAGTACTGGCTTACTGTGTCCCTGTTGGGAACAACACAGAAGACCAGGTCTAGACCATGGAGTGGCCCTCCAGAGGTAAGGACGCCAGCCCCAGGGTATCAATACATGGAGAAGCACAGCCAGGTCAGGTACCCAGGCAGCCTGTGTTACCGGTCACATTCCGCCAGCCCAGGCTACTTGGTGTCCTTAAGCCCCATTGTTTCCAGTATGTTTGGCATTTGCTTCCTACTGAAGCACCAGGAGACAGGATGCCTGGCAATGCCTGCCAGCTGGATCCGAAGAGTCCTGGCCACATGGCATGGCATTCACATGGACCGGCATGTGCTGCAGGACACCACAGGGGCCAGTCCCCACACTGAGGCTGTTGTCCAGCATTGTGCATCACACATAAAAAAAAGCATAGCAGCAGGCTTCCTGTGTTGGCCACACCACTGCCAGGGCAGCTGGACCTGGAGTGGAAAAAGCTCAGAGAAACCCCTAGCTCACCAGCCCTGCCCCCTTATTTACCAGAGTGGCCACCGGTGTCAACAGCAGTCCCGAAGAGCAGCACATACTCGGTGAGCGAGGCATGTAGGAGGCACATGGAGCCCATCCACCCACCCGCGTTCACGAACACCCACTGCAGGTCCTCATCTGGCAGGATGTGGCCCGGGTGCTTCTTCCGTAGCTCCACAATGATCTTGGAGAAAGCTAGCTCATGGTCCAGTCCTGAAGCACCATGTTTACTATGAGTTCCTGGCATGAAGCAAGCTTTGCTGCCCCCACCACGCCCTAAATCCCCTCTACAGCCACAGAGTCCCAGCACATCTGCCCAGGGAAGTTGTCTCCTCCCTCCAGCCCCTATGGCTGCTTACCTGGCCATCCTGCCTCCCTAGATGATGATGGAGGATGCGCAGCACTGAATGCTCCAGTCCTTCAGACAGTGCCAAGTGCTGGGCAATATGGGGGACCCAAGCAAGATGCTGATGAGCCTGCCCTGATAACATGCAGCTCCTCTGCTGCGACTGCACGCACTGCCCGACGGGGCTGGCCCTCCCCTCTGGCCCTAGCTGGGGTGTTGGTTCTGCCCCTGACCTACCTGGAGCTCTGGTCCCCAGCCCTGGCCCAGCCCCAGCATCGAGAGCGCCTCCGTAACACTGAGTTCAGCCTCAGCCGGGCTGGGCGACGCTGCTGTCCCAGTCCCCATCCTTCCTTTGCTCCAGTCCCATTCCTCCACTCCACTTCCCCCACGCTTCCCGTCCCACCTCCTCGGTATTGATCCTGCCCCAATATCGGTCTTGCTGCTCCAGTTACAGCCCTGCGGACCAGCCCTGACCCCAATCCCATTCTCCCCGCGCTCCAGGCCCCCCTGTACCAGAACCTCCCTGATCCTGCGTGCCCGCTACAGGTCCCCTTCCCAGCCCAGGCCGCTGCACCCCCTGCCCCATGCCCGGTTTCGCCTCCCGCTTCTCGTCCCCACACCTCCTCGGTTTCACCCCACCCCCCACCACCGCCATGGCCGGTGGGCCCAGTCCCCACGGGCGGCCGCGTACCCGCGTGGTGCCGGGCGAGCTGAGCGATCTCGGCGGGGGTGAACTCGTACCGTTTGGAGGCCAGCCAGCCCTGCAGACCCTGCAGCACCAGCGCCAGCGCTCCCAGCGCCAGCCCGGCCCGCAGCGCCCGCCGCCCCGCCGTACCCATGCCGCTCGCTGCCGCCGCCGCTCCGCCCCGCCGCCACCGGGACGGGGAGCAGGACCGCCCCCGCAGCGGCCACGCCATGCCTGGCCGCGGGCGGCCCTGCGCCGGCGCGACGGGGCGGAGCGGAGCGACGGCTGGATGAGGCCGGCCCCGCGGGGCGGTGCTGCCGTCGTTGCCGACGGGACTTCCGGGTGCGTCGCGGCATGGAGCCATCGCCAGTGGTGGAGGAAGAGGAGGATGGGGGAGGTCGCTTCCGAGCCAGCGGTACGGCCGCGGGTGCCTCTCGCCGGACCCCCAGCCCCGGGAAGCGGAGGCTGCGGGGACCCTCCATGTCCATGGTGGGAGGTGGCAGTGGGGAGCTCCCCCGGACTGAGAGAGGAGGAAGGCGGGTAGCTGAGAGGAGCATAAAAGGGAGTACAGACCTTCTTTCAGAGTTACCCGCGGAGTGGGTTTGGTGGGTGGGTGGTGCTCGGCCCGTGGCGGGGTCTGCACCCCGCGTAACGCCCCTCCCTGACACTCTGCTCCTCCTTCCCCGCAGAGCATCAGCACGCTCGCTACAACCCGCTGCGGGACGACTGGGTGCTGGTGTCAGCCCACCGGATGAAGCGCCCCTGGCAAGGGCAGCTGGAGAAACCGCCACCCGAAGATGTTGCCCGCTGGGACCCCAAGAACCCCCTCTGCCCCGGGGCCACTCGGGCCAACGGCGAGGTACCACCAAGGACCTGTGCTCCCGGACTCCCACCCCCAACACTGTCTCACGTAGATCCTATCTCTTGCCTCGGCAGGTGAACCCCCAGTACGAGGGTACCTTTGTCTTCCCAAATGACTTCCCTGCACTGCAGCCCGATGCTCCCGAGCCTGGTAACTTCTGAGGGGAGAGGAGGCAGTTGGGGACCCCCAAGCTCAGGTTCTGGGGCTCCAGCATCCCCTCCCTCCCCACTCTCTATACTTTCCCAGGTGACAGTGATCACCCATTGTTTCGAGCAGCAGCAGCCCGGGGTGTATGGTGAGTACCCCTATGGCTCCAGGGTCTCCATGCTGTGATGGCAGCCAGAGTTTGTGGGATGGAGTCGGACTGGGCCCAGTCCATATCTGTTCTGTGCACACCTACTCTGTTTTGGGAGCATGTGAGGGGTATCACCCCATCCCCTTTTCCACTGCATCCTGATGGGGCTGTGAGGGACCCTGGAGACACCCTACAGTCCCAGCCACGTTGTGTCTCTTCTGCAGCAAGGTGATGTGCTTCCATCCCTGGTCAGACCTGACACTGCCCCTCATGTCCCTGGCAGAGATCCGGGCTGTCATCGACACGTGGGCAGAGCTGATGGCCGAGCTGGGTGCTTCCTACCCCTGGGTGCAGGTCTGAGGCTGGTGGGGGCTGTCCTTTCTCTGGCGTGGGAGGCTTAGGTGAAGGTGGGGGGTCAGGGCTGCATGCTCTTGCAGAACCTGGGGTTTGGGCCTTCCTATTCGTTTTTGGGTCTCTACCTTATGCAGCCATGAAACTTTCCAAGAAGGGTGTGAGTCTCCACTCTCGTGTGGGATATTTTGCCGGTACGCTAGTGACACCATGACAGCCCACAGTGGGGACTCTGGAAGTGCTTGCTGTACCTCTTCCTCCACAGATCTTTGAGAACAAGGGAGCGATGATGGGCTGCTCCAACCCACACCCCCACTGCCAGGTGAGTCTGACCCACCAGTGTTCTGGTCTAGCTGCAAGTCCCTGTGATCATACAACGAACTCGGGAGGAAGATGTGAATGGAAATCCCCTGCCCTAGTCCTAAAGGTTTCTGCAATGATGCAGAAAACACCCGTGCCTGTCCTGTCACACCCCCTCCTATGGATTGTCCCTTATGGCTGCCACATGTCATACTTTCCACCTGGTGGCAGCACGGACCTTCAGATGGGCAGTGTGGCTGGGATACTCCTGCAAATGATGGGTACAAGTAACTCAGTCCTGTGTCCCAATGTTCCTGATAGGTGTGGGCCAGCAGCTTCCTCCCGAACGAGGCACGCCTGGAGGACCAGACCCAGCGGCAGCACCTGAGCCAGCATGGTGTGCCCATGCTGCTGGAGTATGCTGAACAGGAGGCTCATCGAAAGGTGAGGACATGTCTCTTGTCCGTATACCCTCCCTAGAAACAGGATATGTGCTGGCGTGGGATCCCCAGCCCACAAGAACAACATCCTCGGGAGACCCCATCCCTTGGGCACTCCATCCCTTGGGGCTGCCTCTGTCTCCATCGAGTGCTGTGTCCTGCAGGAGCGGCTGGTGGTGGAGAACACAGACTGGCTGGTTGTGGTGCCATACTGGGCCACCTGGCCATACCAGACCCTGCTGCTGCCCCGCCGACATGTCTGCCGCCTCCAGGATCTTTGTGAGGGTGAAAGGGACAGTGAGTGGCTCTGCACTTTGTTAACCCCTGACCCACATCCTTTGGGCTTGGCCTTTGTTAGGAGGCAGCTCTGTGGCAGTCTTGCTGGTGCCAGAGGGTCCCTGACCCCTTGAGCTTGGTTTGAGGGGGGATTGGCACCTCTGCTATGCTGAGACAAGGGAAGTGTTCTCAGGCGCAGGCAGCACTGGTGGGGGAACTAGTGTCCTTTTTGGGTTGGTGAAGCACATGGTGACCCATACTTCCAAGGTGCTGGCTGATGAGGAAAGGAGGCTCCTCTTGCCACGTTCCTTGGTCTTTCTACATGGCTGGGGCGAGGGGGAACTGGAACATATATCCTTCTTGTCTGTCACCGATGTCCACCCACATTGGTGTGTTGAGGGTAATCCCCCCAGGCCTGACATGCTGCCTGCCCTTAGAGGGGGCTGGCTGGCTCAGGGTGTGACTTGCTGAAACTCTCCTGCAGGCCTGGCATCCATCATGCAGAGGCTGCTCATCAAGTACGACAACCTCTTTGAAGTACCATTCCCATACTCCATGGGCTGGCATGGTGAGTTGCATGGTTGGGGGACCCCTAAGACCTTTTAACCTGTGTCCCTGTCCCCTCCCTGGGGCCCATGCAGCAGCTACACCTCTGGCAGGAGCTCCCACGGGTCCTTACCTGGAGGAGGACTGTGGGCATTGGCAGCTCCATGCCCACTACTACCCACCACTTCTCCGCTCCGCCACTGTCCGCAAGTTCATGGTGGGCTACGAGATGCTGGCGCAGGCTCAACGAGACCTCACCCCAGAGCAGGTGAGCCCAGTCCTGGAAGGGATTTGTGGAGAGCCAGAGGGTTCTCTGCCTGGGCTGAGCCCAGGACTAGACACTGGTTGCCCCTCTGCTGTGTCCTGTAGGCGGCTGAGCGCCTGAGGAGCCTCCCTGAGGTGCACTACAAGCACAGAGCCAAGGAGATGTCATGATGGGGTGCAGCGGTGCCAGCTCTCGGCTGTGTTAGGTGAGACCAGTGAGAGTAGTCAGCTGGGGGTGGTGAGGGCTGAGACTTGGGAACTCATATCGCTTATGGGCTCTCTGATCTTCTAGCTTCTGAACCTTGGCATGGCTTGGCCTGGGCTGGGCACTGGTTTTGCCTGTTCAGGTACCCCAGTCACCTCCCTTATGAGGAGAGGCTGAGAGAGCTGGGGCTCTTTAGCCTGGAGAAGAGGAGGCTGAGGGGGGACCTCAT
>JAOEGS010019051.1:0-29116 GCA_025447755.1 Corythornis vintsioides
GAAAGAAAGAAAGAAAGAAAGAAAGAAAGAAAGAAAGAAAGAAAGAAAGAAAGAAAGAAAGAAAGAAAGAACAAGCATATTCCCAGGAGGAACCTATCAGGGATCAATTCATAAGCAAAGGAAAACATGCTATTCTCAGCAAGGAAACATTTTTTTTTGTCTGCTACAGTGATTAATAACATGCTATAGCTAGAGACTATTTAAAGGGCTCCATCAATCCATGTAGGCCAAAACCTGACCCACTTTAAATTCTTAAAATATGATGAGAATTGCTCCTTTTTTTTTAATAAAAAATAAATAATAAATTTATAGAAGCAAAAGAAAGCTGTTGAATTGCCACCAACAATTTTGTCCACCAAGAAAACTGAATACCACTGTTAAGAGCACCCAGAAATGGTTGTAGTTTAGCAGGACAGCGCTATGAATAAAAGCCTAGGACTCTAGAGAAAAAATTGGAAAATTTCCAAAACTCAGGGTAGGTGGGGAAGCACAAATTATCTGCTGTTGGTTTTTATGCATACAACAATTCATAAGAAGAAGGGGTTTTTTTCCCAGCCCAAATTTTAAAATCACAACCAAGTTTCTGCCTGTCTTTGAACTTGAAGTGCCATAAACCAGAAGGCAAAGTTTTGTCTGCTTGTTTCTGTCTTAGAGAAGTTTTTATGGAAATGATGACATAAGATTGATGTCTAGAAGCATTCAGGAGCTCAGAGAATACGTCTTATGTTACAGTTAGTAGAATTCATCCTCAGCCTTCTATCTTCCTTCCTCCACATTAGCTGGAGATAAATATTCACTGGTCTTCTTTGGCCATGATGGTGAAAAGGACTAAATCTTTGCAGGTGTTGTTTAATCAGTAGCCTAGATAGTGCTTGTTGTCTTCAAGAATCAGACATTTGAGCACTTCTCCAGCAAACCACACATATTCATCAATCAGAAGGTGAATAATCTTGATGATGTTGGTAGAACTACTCATATACACAAAGTCACAGTGGGATTTTAGTAGGCAGGATACCTTCTGAATAAATAAATTCATAAATCCTTAAAGCACAAGAAGGCTGAAAAAAAATAAAATCATCAAAATCTTCAGTCAAAATAGATAAAAATCTCATTTTTCTTATCTAGTGAAAGAGTACATTTTATTGAAGACAAAAACTGAATTATTAATATACAGCCAATGGCCAAACATAAGATAGAGTGTATGCTAATTTCAAAGTTCAAATAGGCATTTATGATCCTATATTTAGCCTCCCATTAAAAAAAAAATACCTTGGCCAAGCTATTTAAAAACAAATTAAACCCATTGAGAGTGAAGCACAAAAAGCTAGAGCAATGTCTTCACTCTCAGACAACTAGGCAGCCCAAGGACAAGAAAGTAACACCTCCACCCACACCATTACATGGATAGTGAGCAGTAGGAACAGGCATTTGCCAATTCCATCAGATATCGTTTAAAAAAACAAACTAACTCGTAATGTTAGCAGGACTGATAACAAAATTAAATCCTTGATATAATATGGATTAGTTAAAAAAGAACACCAATTCTTGGGGCTCAAAACTGGAGAACTGGCTTAAATATATCCTGCCATGAAAAAGACTGAACTTATAGGCAGGGATGTGCACCTGTTTCTGCAGCCTGAGTGTGCACCTGGGCTACAGCTCTTGCTGTCAGGCTGGGACTGAGGGAGACCAGCAAGCAAGGTAGCAAATGAGACCTGCTGCTTTCTGCTCTCCAGCGTGCATTGCTCTGGTCCCTTTGCTTCCTGAATGTCCCAGATTTCTCTTTCCCACCATCTTGTGAATAAACACTTCATATTCCCTTTCCATGTCACAGGAAACTCATGCAGTGCTGTAGGACTCTAGCTGTCTCCAAAGGATTTGGGGTAGTTTACAGCATCTCTGTATCAGTCCCATTCTGAAAACTGGGGACCATAGTCATAACTTAAAGCACCTTAAAGTGCTCCCCAGATCTGGCCCTGCATTGCCAAAATGCAGTGGGTTAACATTATCTGCCTGTAGTACATAAATGAAATTCATATCTGAATGGCAAATACTTTAAGTGCTTTTTTGTAGTATATCACCAATGTGTTTATTACTTATTTTAAAAACCTTCATTACAGAAGAAGTTAAAAAATAACTTTCTCCTTTTAAAATGTTGATTTGTTTTTCTTGCAGAGAATGTTCTGTGAAATGCGAGGTAAGCATTAGTTAAAGGGCTACTGCACCATGCCAGCAGGAGCAATTTACTTCTTATGCATGTATTTCTGAATGTTATTTTTTTCCCTTTCTCTTTGTCAATGGGAACCACTTCCCTGCAGCTGCCAAATGCTTTCCTCCCCCTCCCCAGCCCTTTCTTCACCTGCACAGCAGCAGGGGCATGTTGAGGCAATGGGCAGTAGAGGAACACATAGCAGGTCTGTGCATTAACAGATACAGTTGCTCCAAATACAGTCTACAGACATCATTTCAGGCTGAAAACTCAACATTTTCTGTGTGTTAAAACTGTGTTAAGCTCCTTAATTGTTTTGTGATTACCAGAGCACTTACCTTGTGAGGATATTAATTATCCAGGCATAAAGAGACCAAGTTTTTCTATAAGGAAAGAGCTTTTCTTACTTTTTTTTAAAGTTATTCAGGTTGCTCTTACTCATTCCAGCTAAATAGATTTTGCCCAGGAAAGAGAAAAAAAAAAAAAAAAAAAAAAAAAAAAGGGGTCTAAATGCAAATTAACATTACTGTTTAAATATCACATACCATTTTCTCTGAGCCCAGTTACAATAACTAGTAATTATAAAAATTGCTTGCCTTGGGCTTCTGGCTAAGCCAATGCTAAACTTGTCCTTTTATTAGATCTGTCAGACTGAGTTAATTATCTTTATGATAATAGATGTGCCTTACCTCAAACAAAACAAATACCCTTATAATTAGCTTTTTAGTTAGAATTTTAATTTATTTATAAAGACTGTTTGTTTTGTTTCTTTTTCTGCTTTACAAAGAAGTTTGGGTTTTAACAGGTTGCTAGTCAGCTTTGCCATGTTTAAGAGAAAACAGATTCATTAGGTTGACCAAAAGGTTTTGTGGTTAACATTGCATCTCATCTAGCTGCTGTGAAATCTGTTGGGCTATGTGAACGTGCTGGTGCATATTTGTTAAAGACGAGAGAGAGAGAGAGAGAAGAAGAAACAAGGCATTTTCTTTTATGCCAGAAAGTTCTCTCTGAGTTGACTTTTTGAAACAGCACATTAACTGAATTTAATAGTGAAGTGTGCTAGCAAACACTAATCCTGGCTGCATGTTTTCTTTTGAATCCTTTTTCTGAAGTCAGAGCTAAACTTTCCTTAGACTACTGAAAATAGAAAGCATAGTCTAGTTTAATATATTTCTGTCTCCACAAAATCCCTTTCAATCTCATTCTCTCTACTCTTTTTTTCCTTCTTATCTTCCTCACATATTCTCTGAACCGATCCTGCAAACCCTCCAAGCAGAGCTCCCAGTAAGAATTGAGGTCTTGCAGAATGGGGTCTGTGCTTTATTCAGGATTTCAGATGTATTTCTTCCACTAAATAAAATATCCATGCCTTATGCATCAGGACCATCGCTCATTTTCCAAACAGAAAACAAACAAACAAACAAACAAAAAGCCAACACCAAAGAGTTTCAAATTCAGGTTGAGGGAAAATGCAGTCTGTAGATTAACAAATTAAAGCACATAGTCAGAAAAAAAAGTGCCCTGTGTATTATTTTAGCTCTATCACGGTGATAGGATCCAGATTGGATTTGTCAGATGAAGCCTTTTAAATCAGAGTCATGGTGCAACTTCTCTTGGTCTGATGTTCCCATGTGAGCAAAACAGTCCTATCTGAAAACAATGGCAAGGCCTCAGTTCATTAATATTTCTATCAGCATTTGAGATCCAAGGATTAGATAAGGGTAACTAATACTGCTTTGTCATCTTACTTCCCCTTTATCATAACTTATTCCCTCTCACTGAAGTAGTTGAACAGGCTTGATATGCAACAAATATAAGGGTAATGTGGATAAAAATGTACTAGCAATTACAGTAGGAGGAGACATTACCAATATTTACAAGTTTTTCAATTAATAAAGTAATTTCAAAAGTACACAGCTTTGCAACCAAATGAATGCAAATGCAGCTGTTTGGTAATGAAAAAAAAAAAAACAAACTATTGCTATGCACCTTGTGTAAGCATGCAAAAGGAAAAAAGGATGCAGTTGAAATCAAAGCAGATATATTTTTTTGCTCTTTATATACACAACTACTAAACTTACAGTCTTCTCAGAAGTACAGGAAATAACACCAATGAAAATGCACTATTAAATAAAAATAGTACTGAGAGCTAACATTGAAACCAACCCAATACAGACATATTTGTGTTTATAATTAAAAATGTTTCCATTTATTTTTCATAAGTCAAAGCTCTTTGGTGAAAATAAATATTTCTGTGGCCAGTAATTAAAATTAATGTGCTAAAGTTTACATTTTCCTGACTTTTTTACAGTCTATTTGACTGCTCTAAGTCACGATTAAAGACTGGATGTTTATTCTAAATTTTTGAGAGATGGCAGGAGAAATGGAAATGTTTCAAATGTGAGAGTGAGTGAACTATATGTCCTTCCCTCTTTTTGAAAGGAAGGTTTTGTTGCCAGCCATATTTCCTTGCTGTTCTACAAATGGTGTAAAATATTTTAATTAGGAAGATTAAATTTCTAATCGTTGGCGTCCTTCTGTAGTCTTCCAGTAGGTCCCTTGTAATTAACAGGGCTGTGTCTCCACTTCTTTTTCTGGTTGGGGAAGAGGCAAGGGGGCGCCTGTTGACACAGTCAGGTTTTTGATGAAGCCAGAGCCCCTTGTCCTGCATCTGTGCTGAGTGCCCATGGAGCTGATAGCCCCATGAGCAGAGTTTCTGCATTCAGAAAGATCTAGTGATTGCTGGTGCAATAATCCACCTCAGAAGTAAGGATGTTTTGTTTGCCAGCACATGTACTGCAGTTAGAAAAGATATTTAGCATAATTGATTATCTCTCCTCCCACCCTGCAGATCATATCTAAATCTGGCATTTTGCTCTTGCCCATACAGGAAAAGGGCTCTGATCTGGTGCTTCTCCTGGGATCCCAGAATATCCTTTGCTGCTGAAAACAGGAAGGTGATCTCCATTTTTCTTAACAAGGCAAGGTGCAACACCACGACATTGACCAAACTAAGCTGATGCTTCTTCAGCCACCTCTTATTCCTCCCTCAGTTTCTTGGTCCTATGCATCAGCCCTGGTGCCTGTCTGATCGTACTCTGAGATGGTCCAGGGAGCTGAAAAAGCAGAAACTTTTTTTGCTGGGATAGTTTTCTTGTAGCATGACTCTCTGACCAACCTCCCTGTGCTCTCGAATGCTGGTGCCAGTACAGTTGGGAATGTGAGACTACAGGGGAGCTTTTATTCACTTTTGCTTATAGGACTTCAACACCAAGCATAGTTACTACATAGATATGCACCACCTGAGTGTTTTCCAGTGATTGCTGTGATACTTTTTACCAAAACCAATACTTCAACTTTCCTGAGTAATTTCTTAAAAAAAAATTTTAATTTGTATCTTTGTCAAGCAACATAATAGAAAAAAAAACCAACAAAAAAAATGATCCCAGCTGTCAGTTTTGCTATTTTTTTTTTTCAGATACCCTGTTTATATGGGAAGAATGTAATGCATAAAGACAAGGAAATTGGGGTTAAATCACACTGTAGCATCATATAATCACATTATCATTTATACTTGTATTAAATTTTGAACTTGCTGTGGCCATATTTGTACTTTCTTGTACAGAAACATTCAGTAACTGTTCCTCAAGGAACTGGTATTTTACATAGAGATGTAATAGTTCAGTGCTATAGAAACATATTGAAGATGTAGGTATTCTATACATAGCCATATGTATACATACATATACACATTAATAGAGACATAATATAATATGCAGTTTTTAATAGTCCTAGGAGACTCCACATAAATAGCAAAGTATGTTAGGAATTCTATCAAACTCCACATTTTCCCAAATTCTCATTAATCATGATCACATATGAAATATACAGATTACAATTTTTAAAAAATAGTTTTTTTAAAAAAAAGGTTATTTCTCTACAAACTAATGCAAAATACCTTCAAAGGTTCTGTTTTTCTGTTTTTACAATTACATGATCACTTATATAAACCAGAAAACTTCTCACCATTGAGAAGACATCTTCAGGAAAGGTCAAAGCAGTGCTTCACTCTGCTCTATTACAGCTTGTATAGATCCTTTGCATTGTCTTACAGTGATACATGGACAAGGCAGTGTTAGCTCTTCAAAAAACTTTGAGCAGCACTTTCATCTTCTACTATTTTAAAGTGAAATTCAGAATAGAATGCAGAGATCTGTTGCCTATTTACTCCTTCATTCTTTTCATTAATCAGGCTGGTGTCTGGGACCTTGCATCTGTTTCTTTTCTATAGTCATGTCACAGTGTTGACAAATCACCTTGTTATGGCAGAAGTGCAGGATGGGTTGTAAGGAGCCCAGGTTCAGTGGGAGAAAGGAAGTCTTAGCAATGGAAAGAACAGTAAGGCAGCATTTCAGCACAGCTAGGCAGTGCAGGGGAACAGACTGAGCCAGAAGCCCCAGCACCTTGTAAGGCAGGAATGCTATGGGGCCATCTTGTGGTGGGGCAGGGGAAGAGGCAGCCATCTTGTGGTGGGCAAGAAGAAGTGGCAGCCATCTTGTGGTGGGGTAGAAATAGCGGCAGCCATCTTGTGGTGGGGTAGAAATAGTGGCAGCCATCTTGTGGTGGGGTAGAAATAGTGGCAGCCATCTTGTGGTGGGGCAGGGGAAGTAGCAGCTGTCTGAGACCTCACCTGGAGTATTGCATCCAGTTCTGGAGCCCTCAACATAGGAAAAACACGGACCTGGTGGAGCAGGTCCAGAGGAGGGCAACAAAGATGATCTGAGGGCTGAAACACCTCTGCTACGAGGACAGGCTGAAGGAGCTGGGCTTGCTCAGCCTGGAGAAGAGAAGGCTCCAGGGAGACCTTAGAGCACCTTCCAGTACCTGAAGGGGTTCCAGGAAGTACAGGAAGAACAGTGGCACAGGTTCCTCAGGGAGGTGGTTGAGGCCCCATCTCTGGAGATATTCAAGGTGAGGTTGAACAAGGCTCTGAGCAGCCTGGTCTAGTTGAGGGTGTCCCTGCTCCCTGCAGGGGGGATGCATTAGATAACCTTTGGAGGCCCCTTCCAGCCCTAAATATTTTATGATTCTAAGATTCTATAAATGATTAATGGATCCATCCAAATATGGATGTTCACTAAACCAATGGGAAAAAAACATTACTAAGGTTGCAAATTCAGGTCTTCCAAGTGAGGAAATCTCACAATTAAGGCTGTAATTTCAAGTCAGCCCTCTTGGGCGTACGCTATATGACAGAAGTTTTAATTAATTTCCGATCTCTTTTTTTTTCCACAGGACTGCTGCTTTGCAGGATGGAAACACAGTGCACAACATTGCTGGTTGCTCCTAAAAGGTAAGATTATGAATCATTGTTACATTGTTACACATTGTTACACAGGCTAAACATTCTTTCTGAAACAGTGAAAGGAAGCTGGTGTATGTAAATGCATTGGATTTGAAAGCAACGTACATTATTGTGAAAGTTCCTCTTCTCATGAGATTAATAGTGTCAATTAGGTTGTCAAAGATGAGCGAGCCTGTCGTGGGCTTTGACAGAATGTTTGGGTTGATTGGCTTCATGTGGATATCATAGCATAATATTTACATTTGAGTCACTAACATTTTACAAACACTCTTATTTTTTTCTGTTTGCAGATCTGCATTCATAAATATGATTTGTCTTACAAAAAACATCATAGCATACTGTACCACACTTAAATATGTTCATTTACATCGATCGCAGACAAAATTGTCAAATCAAGATTAAAACACCATTTTGCATTGCTATTACTATAGGAACAGGGCAAAAGAAAACAGCTGAGGGACTGTTTAAACTTATCAAAGACAAGGCCAGGTCTCTCATTCCTGTATATCATTTCTAGGACTAGTTAAGGCTGAGTGACTTTTAATGTTTACAGTGCTGGGGAAAGGAAAACCTTCTAGCTGTGGAGGGAAAAAAACAGACAGTGTCCTGTTGATTAAACCATGTATCAGGCTCAGCAGTTAGTCTAACTCTTATGATCAAGGGAAAAAGCCACAAGCACACCTCTTGGCACCACATCCTTCCTCTTCATCTGACTTTACTCAGTGGACCCTCTTTTCCAAAAAGCAGCCTTCCATCTTGGGAAGTGGACAGTTCTTCCTCCTTCCTAAAATTGTAATGGAATGAGGTGAATGTATGAGGTGGTTTGTTGTTTACAGGAGCTGGCAGCATAGCTCCTGTGTTGCTCTGCAGTGCAAATTCAGAGCAGAGACGAGCAGGACCCAGAGTGTTTTTTTCCAATTCTTAAAAGAGATCTTTTTTTTTTTAAATGATAGGAGTATAATGTGACAAGGGCAGATTTCCTTCAGAAATCACTCTCAGCAAGGCTTTTAGTTTTCTATTATTTCTGTTATATATGCCATCTGCTTTTAGTTGTGCCATGACCAAATCTCCTCTTAGATGCTATTTCAGGGCTGTATATCTTCAACATTGCAAGGTCAGAATTTCAGGAAAGGTGCTATCACTGCACCAAAAGATAAACACCTTCTCAATTTTTATTTGATCTGTATTCAAATTAATCTCTCATTGACTTCAAGACAGAACTCTGGAATTTAGTCCAATATAGTAGTTCTGACAAAACGAATGAATAATACAGTATGAAAATGGATTTACAGATAGAACCACAAATGTATGTAGTGTTTTAAAACATATGTTATGCCATGTACCTACTCCACGGTGGCTAACACACAGACTGGGTTTTCTATTTTGTAGCATGAGTTTTCTGCATTCTGTTTCTAGTTGTTCTCCAGTGAGACCACAAGAAAGCTGGACAGGGGCTGGGCACCTAACTGACAGGCATTTGCAATCTCAGTTTAAACTCGAATCCTGCCTCACCTGCATCTGTCCTTAGCATGAATGAGAATAGCCAATGGGCTAATCTAAATCAAAGAAGTAATAGTCGTTCTTCCTCACACTGTGACATTGAAGGACATGTCACTGGTTCACTAAGTGAGGCAAGGAGAAGGCTAGTGGCTCCTGTGTTGGCTTTTCACCACATCAAATCCTGCTGTGTCAGGGATACTAGATCACTGTTATGGGAATTAGCAACTATGTGGGAAAAGACAGGAAGGACTGTTCAGGGAAGTGTATTTTAAAAGAGGATTGGACGAAACACCAAGAGACCAAATGAATAAAACATGACAGAGGCAATCAGAGAGGTAAAGGAGACAAAGGGAGCATTAAAGTGAAAATATTAAGTGAGTGATAGGGAGGAAAAGATGCATGGAAAGTAAAAATGGAGATGTGAGATAAAGCAAGATTGTCAGGGACTTTGTATGTTCAGATCAATAGCTTGAATTTCTTTATTACACATTTGCATTGCAGTCATGCCAGGAGCAGAGACAGTGAGCAGTAAGATGGCATGAGACAAAACATAGCATTTGGAAGTGAAAGAGAGGGTAGACTTGGCTGTCACCTTTACGGAAAAGCAGTCAGGAGAGCACCTCTCTGATAAACTTGCTTGAATGTACTGCCAAATATGTAAACATAGAGCTGAACTCCCCATTTTTCCCACAAAACCTCTTTCTACTTCAAAGCTATTGGGGTCACTAGAGAGATGGTGAAGGAGAGAGAGAAGGGCTCACATTAATTACAGATTGACTATGTCAACTCCATTATAATATAGAAGAACAAAAGCCAATGCTGTGAGACAAGTTGGGAGAGCACACATAAAAAGTGGAAAGATTTTAGAAGGGCTCCACAAAATAACAACTAGTGCAAAGCTCCAATGAACTGGAGGTTGTAGCTAGAAATAAGAAATTAGGGACTAGCATTTTCTTTTGAACCATACTAAAGGAGAGCTAACCAGAAGGGGAACATTAGAATAATCAAAGGTGCATTAAAGTCACCCATACCCTCTCAGGTCTGGTAATGTGGGCAGCCTGGTAGGGGTAAAAGGGACATATCAGTGGAATGTAAAGATAGTACAATGCTTCATCACCTTGGTCAATTCCCAAGATGAAGAATTACATACAATTCACAAATTAGTTCTTCCTATCTTTACAGATTGAGGAAGTTTTCCAGGAAAAAAAAAAAAAAAAGTCACGAAACTATAGTTATTACAAAGCCAGAGGGAAAAATTTCACTGTAAAGCAGTTTATTTATATCTACAGAACCATAGAGACCAAACAAAGCAAAAATACCCCTAAGCAGTCTAAATTGCATTGCAAAGAAAACTTTATAAGAGATAAAAATTTGAATACCAGGAAAATTAGATGTGAAAATTACTGGAATGACAGATCAAACCATTAAAAGTAAAAAGTGGTCTGTGGAAATCTTGATGGAGTGATGACTGAGAAAATACTTAGTGTTGACTTTAAAATTCAACCTAAGAATAGGATTTGCATGTCCAGTTTTAAAATGAAGCCCCATGGAAGTAATTTTCTCTTGATACATACACACACTTTCAGTCTAACTGTAAAGGGAGAAATGTGAACACATTAAGGATAGAATATACCACATAAGTATCCCAGAAGGACTTAACTGAGTTTAATTTAGATTAATAGAATACTATATAAATACTTCTTGCTTGTTAAGCACTTTTTATTAAGATATAACTACTGTCTAATACTTTTTCATCATTCACACTGTAAAAGCTAGAGAGAATAACAATTTCAAAAGTAATGAGATTTCATTTTCAGAAACAACCAAGACATTCAAAGCTGGGTTTATTTTTAAGAATATAGAAATAACTCTCATTTCCTAATTTTAGCTCTTCAAAGCACAGTTTAATCTTGTCATTTAATCTAGCCTTAACTAGCTGTCTAAGTTTGCTCTGCAGTCAGTGAAGAGCAATAAATACCTCCAAAAAACAGTTAATCTGTTGTAAAAGAGGAAACTTGAGTAGGTGGATCGTGTCACTCTCTTACAATATTTATCAATGTCTCTTCACTAACACTGAAGTCACGTGCTGACAGCCCTAGACAGACTCAGTCCTTTACAGCTCAAATGAGGTTCAGTGCTCCTTATCTCACAGTGCAGTTTTCAAAATCTCCACACTACCAATTACTTCAGTGTCATAGGTGCATTGGGCCTTTATGCACCTTTGGATGGGACATTAGTTTTCTTAAACCATCTATTTGGTTCAGTTTATATAATTCCTACTCTTTAGAAAAGCTATTAAATGGCCATGAGGACTTGGGCACGTTTGGGAAAGAAAACCAGGTCCTAACTTTTCACTGTTTTATGTCTAAAGAAAAATAATAGTATACCCAGTTTGACCAGTTGTAGTGACCAGATACACATGATTATTACTCTATGCATTCTAGTCTCTCTAGCATGAGCCATGAGAAGGACTGATCATCTCCCTTTTAATACAGTGCAAGCTACACATATTGAGTACACATAGTAATTTCAAATGTACATTTCATAAATGTTTGAGAAATATCTACTATGGACTGGAGCAGGAAGGTGATGAAAGATAGAAGGTCAAACACACCTGTGTGAGTACAGAGAGAAGTGTGAAGGAAAGATAGTTGCTGCTGGCAGAGGGAAATATTTGCATGTGCATATATTGCCTCCATAACTGTTATTTATTATGAATGTTTTTGCAAAATTAAGAGGTATATCTGCACAGCAGTACTCCGATAAAAAAACTATTATTTGTATGGCAAAAACTGAGGTTCAGAGAGATTAAAGACTTCAGCCAGAAAAACATTCATTAGTGTGCTAGACTTCACTGTCAATGAGAATTGTAAGCTTTACACATGCTTTGAGCTTTGCTCAATCCAGACCATAATTCTCTTTTCAATTCTTCAAAGTAGCTAGTAACCAAGATGGATATAAATTGCAATTTAATTGTGTACGAATTATAGCATTTCCATAGGACCTGATTTATTACGTATATAACCCTATTGATTGCACCTTTATTTAACTCCATTAGAATGCTATTGAGAATGAATGAATTCAGAACCAGCTTATTCTTACATTTAAAATCCATCCCAAAATAGAATATTGGTTATGCTTGTAAAATATTGGAGAAAGACTTAAAAATACACTTTCTAATAGACCCATAGTTATTCCATAGTTATTTGATGTCACCCTGGAGAGAAAGACTAACAGCATACGAACAATCATCATGATATTTTTGACATAACAAAAAGTCAGGGAAGCTTCATGAATGTAATTTTCCAAATATTCTGCTCCCAAGACATAACACAAACTGCTGAAACATTTCCCATACGAGATACGTTTCTTGTGCATCTGGGAAAACAACCTGGGATTCTAAGATTGTTGAAAATATATTATGCTTGTTTCTCCTATTTTTCTCTATCTATAAGTGTCCATACATAGTCTAACAACAGACCCTTAGTCCTGCTAGAGGAAAACATGTTCAGAACTGCTTGCAGACCCTGTGCCTGAGTAGCCATCTAGCAAGTTCCAGTCTTTACAAGTCTAACCATTTTCAAAAGAGGATCCACATGTCTGAATGACTAAATAATTTGAAACCTCAGGCTTTGTGACATTCACCTATTACTCATTTCTTTTTTCCTATTTGTTTTATTTTGAAGCAATGAAAATTCTCAAGGCAAAATAGTATCGTACTGAATAGTAGGCTAACAGTAAATATTTCATTTAAAAAATACGCTTAATCTGGAATATGGGGTCAAATTCTGATTTCAGAAAGGGAAGTCATGTCTCTGAAGTCACTCATAAACCCAATGAAATCAATGTGCACAGAATAAAACCTTCATTGTTTTATACAGTTCAAATACTGTAGCTCCTCTTTTTGCCTACCTGTGTTTAGACCTAGCCCTAATACCTACCACTGGGGGCTGCTTTTATCTGATGAGTTTTGGTACCTCCTTCCAGTCCAATAAATGTCATTGCTTTCAATAAGCAGAAGGTGATGAAAGCTCTTTGAATCTTTTGTGATATTCAACGTCAAAATATCGTAATAACCGTTCTTCTTAAGGCTCACTCTCCTGCTCAGTACATTAATGGTGTGTGCTTTAATCCTACCATTTTCAGTTTGTGACAGAGTTCAGCTAACCACAGTATCCTCAATTCAACACCACCCACCGTTTCTATCCATTTTGTACTGTCAGAAGCACATCAAGCAGCCTCTGAGTGTAATCACATCAAAATCGATTTTCATGGCTGAGAGAAAAATAATGGAAATTTCTCTAATGTAGAAAATGTATGTGTTCCTTTTGGTTAACCAAAATAGACTATATATCAGGACTGTCAAAATTAAGTTTTCTTGATTGGGTGCTCTTCCCTAGACTTGTGTACAAATTACAAGGCCTTGCTGCAGAATGTCTTTTAACATAATTTTCTGTTGGACTGCCTCAAAGTGGTTCCCACAAAATGAACACTCTACCCAAGTGATAGACTGCAGATCATTCCCCTAGATCAGATCCACAAGTAAATTATTCCAGGGGTTATAAACAGAATGCCTGAACCCACACTAAAATGGGCAGCCAGGACTTTGTATTTGCATGTAAGCTATGACACTACTGACTCCTGCTCAAAGCCTGCTGCAGGGTACAGAGGCCTCACAGGACATCACAGATCAGCTCTGTGTGTGCATAACCACTCAAGAAATGTAAGACTCTATTTAATATTGCACAAGTGAAGCTCAACAAAGCTTTCAAGAAGAATTATACATACAAGGGTATGCTTTTTTAGAAGAAGCATTCTCTTAAATTTATCATTTTTTAATTATTTGACAACATTGTTTGAGAATCATATTCAAATGTTAATTTGCTGTTCTGAATATGCTGATCACCCACAACTACTGAATTGTGCAATACTATGTTCCAGGGTTAGACTTGCTTTCCTTCTTTAAACAGGTTTGAATTCTTGAAGTAAGTGTACATGAGCATACTTGTAGAGATTCTGGTAGGAGACAGAAGGAGAAAAAGCTCAAATATTTGGTGTTATTTCCTGAGGTTATTTTAGAAATAGGTGCCAGAGAAGAGACTGGCAGAAGTTAGGCACATGTATTTGGGATGCAGCAAAGGCATTTTTTGTGGAAATACACACAAATCTTCTGAAGGTAATTGCAGATGGCCATATTTATTAAACTTTGAAGATTAACATGGTAGTGACCTACATTCTTAACAAAAGTCTTTTTTTTTGGTTCATATGGAAAAAATAAGAGTGAAAGGTGTTGATCTAAAAAGACTTTCTTTTTGCTTTGCTAAGGAGACACAGGCTAAATGAAACAATGATGTCAGGAGTGAAAACTTGGGTAGGGGACCTTATCCAAAAAACAGTTATCAGATGAGGTTCTGCAGCAGTGTGTTCTGAATTTTTTTCTAATTGGTCACTAACAATTCAGAAAATGGAATAGAGAATATGTTTATTAAATTTGCAGCTGACATAAAACTGGGAAACTTTGTGCACACATTTAGGGGCACAATTAGAAATCTTGATTATTTTCACAAGTTGAAGAAATAGACTGAAAAAAAAATGTTATTTAGCAAGTGTGAAGTATTAATGACAGGTAGAAATGAACAGCTGCATAAAAAAGAATCAGACCAGATGATCAGTTCAGGAACTATTTAAGAGGACATGGGGAGCTACAAGCTGAACATAAGCAGCAATAGCATATTGATATTAAAAAAAAAGGTTAATACCATGTTACAATGCATAAACAGAAGCTTCAGAGGCAGAGATGGGGAATGATCCTTCCTGCCCACTTAGTCCTAGGTAGGCTGAGCTAGAATAACATGTCTGTATTTCAGTGCTGTACATCAGCATGAAGTGATCCACTTGAAGAGACTTTCAGAGCCGAGCAACCAGAATGAGCAGAGCCCTTGAAAACACAATCTAACAGAAAAGATTGAAAGACTTAGTTATTAAACTTAAGAAAAACTGTCAGGAGACCTGACAAGGCTCTTGCACAGTTGAATGGAACAATAAATTCTGCATGATATCTCACAGGCTAAGAGATGATCTTAAATCCATAGACTCAAGATACAATTTAGTAATGATTTTCTAAATACAAGGCAGTGAGATGATTGAGCTTCCACTGTCACAGATCTTTAAAAACAAGCTGAGGAAGAACAGTATGGATCTAGCAGATCTCACCTTTAACCAAAGAGGTGGACCAAAGGAAGATCTTTCCAGCTCCATTTTTATGTCAACTGATGACTGTGCACTTAAGCATCTGTGCACAGGCACTTGGACAGGCCTAACCAATTAACTGGCTCATAATGGTGTGCAGCAGCTTTTAGTGACAGAAGCACCTGAAAAAAATGTCATGTGGTGGTGTCAGCTCCTGCAGTTTCATATTGGCTCAGCCTCTAAACTGATACGATGACAAGAAAAACTTTCTTCTCACAGAGAGGGAAAGAAAAGCAAATTTTTAAACTTGCTTTTTGTGAAGAACTTGAAAACCAGTCTTTAAATGGCTTAAAAAATCAGATGACAAAGAAAAAGGGACAATGTTTCTACACCATTAAATTCTTGTGGGGTTGTGGGTTTTTTTTTTGGGGGGGGGGGGCTGACTCATGGTTTTTCAATGGAGTTGGCATTAATGGTAATGGGCTAATTTGAATAGACAAATTTAGAAATTGATATTCCTGAACTTCCTATTATAGAGAAGGCAATACTGCCTGAACAGCAGGTCTATTTCAGGAAATTAAAACCTCCCCATATCCTTTCAGATGACTTGATCGTTTCTACATTTCAGTCAATGTTACACAGGGGACACTGCACAATGCTTAACATGATGGCAGAAAATTCACCTAGCAGAGAGTTGTGAAGGCACAGTGTATCTGCTGAAAGACTCTCCAGCTGGGAGCAGACATAATGGGGGCACAAGGAATTCATTCTTGGGCAATCTCTGTTGGGAATTTTTTGCTCAAATTAACAGTACTTCTCCCACAGAGGGGGTCTGGGTAGAAACTGTGCACAGAAGAGCAGCTTTTTTCTGCACCAAGCAGGTCCAAACATCTGTGTTCTCAAAAGACACACAAGTTAAAACATATTATAGATGTTAAATGTGAGATTTGATTAATAGAGTTTGTCTGCAGAAACAAAGGGAGTACAAGTCGTTGCTCCAATAAATACTCAACCAATCTTCAAAATCCTTTTCTCAGGAATAGTTGTGATTTTTATTATATATTTTATTTTCCCTCTTCCATCCTATATCCTTGCAGAAGGTTCCTATTTCTCTTTTCCTGGAAACAGGCATTTTCTGTCATTACTTCCTTCCTCTTTAGGGAGAGGTGATAAAACCAGGGCTATGACAGACCACTTTCACAGGATGGACATGAAAATCACAGAAGACCTTTCTGATTAAGTAGCCAATCTCCTGAAGTACTTCCTTCATTTAGAACTGGAATAACTGTCACACATGTTTTACTAAGCCCTGATCATAGTATTATCATGGTTAGGGAACTTACAAATATTATTTAGGCTCCACTGGACTTGGTTAGCCCATACCATTATCAAAGCCCTTTTACAGGATCTCCTTTTCCACTTTGACAAACTTCTATGAGGTTGATAACACAGAGACAGCACAGACATGCCTTGCCTACTGCCAGATTCTACCTCTTGAGACTTGATCTTTTTCTGTACCTTTATCTCTACATTTAAAAGGTCTTCCTGTATCATAGATACAGATACAAAGCAATGACTGAGGTGAGGCATTGCTAATCAATTTGTCCTTTGGCTAAAATGAATAAAATGAGTACTGTAATTCTCTCTAAGTGGGCAGTATTTTTCACACTGAAGCATTTTCTGTAACAATCTTTCTGAATCCTTGCCCAATTTTTATCATCCTTCTGAAACCCAAACCGCTCAGAAGACTCCAGCTGTGATAGCCTTTCCATTTTGCTGCTCTTGCTCCAACTACTATCAATAAGGAGAGAAGCCACTGAAAATCCCCCAGCAAGAAATAGTTGTCCTGCTGCTTCCACTGCAATTTCTTGTTTCTTGAAATTTTCAGTTCACCAAAGAAGAGCAAGAGGATCTCAGGAGCATTCAGGAATGAATAGAAAGGGAAATAGAGATGTTCTTCCTTTACTGGAGTGAAGAAGCCATGTACACCCAGTGTACAGAAGCTAAGACACAGTGTGTCTCTTAGCTTAATATCTTCTTAGAAACAGCTGTGAGCTGGATTCCTGACAGAGAAGGTACAACAGTGGGACTTTGGGCTCCACAGCTGTAGTGGGAGATATTCTTCCTGGAAATCCTTGAAGCAGAGCATTGTACTCCTAGAGATGGATTTAACCCACTGACTGCAAATATTCCCTCAAGTCACATCTAAAAAGGAGGATCCTCCTTGCAAATGTTAAGCACAGTTATAATGAACCATACATAAAGAGTAGAGACCACAGAGAAAAATCTATTATTGTTGCTGCAAAAAACTGTAGCAGCTCATGAGAGTTTTACTTTTATTATTCATGTTGCTATTAGGAGTTGTATTATTACTAGATCCTAGCTGGCACAGATGGCTGCTGTGCTTTGAGGTCTGCTTTAGTCATGTTTTTAGCTGCTTTTTTCTGCAGATTTTATAGGGTTTGGGCTGATTTTAGCTTCCTTTATTTGCTTGATAATTGTTTTGGGTTTTTTTGTTTTAGTTTTTACTTAATTAGCAGGAATATGTTCATGTTTATAGTTCACTTTATTCACTCTTTTTGAGCTTGTGGTATCCAGAATCAGCAATGCAATTATACCTTCTGTTGTTTGTGGGGGACTGGCTCAGGCCAGATGCCCTGATGATGACAGCAGCTTTCCTAGAAGGTCAGTATCAATTTGCTGGCAGTGCTGGATTGGTATTTCTTACCTGATGTTAACCTTCGACCTTGTAAAACACCTTTCTCAACATTGCTTCTTTTTCTGCTACAGCAAGGGGGAACCTCCCACCAGAATGTTTCCATTCCCCCAAGACCCATTGTCAAACTGCTGCCCCAGCACTGGTGAGGAGTTTTGCTCCCTGGGCTCCCCCTCAGATATAGTATGCTCATGTCAGCCATCACCTCCAGTGCTTCTGTGTTTTGCTTACCTAACAGGTTATCTGCATGCAATATCTTCTGTTTCCTTGTGCCTTCCAGTTATTGCGTTAGTAAAAATGACAAACACCAGGAGACAGTTACTTGCACCACTGTACCAGGTCAGCTCTTGTCACAGGTGTCACTGAGCAGAACCCACTAATAAATTTTTATGGTCTGTTAGGCAGAAATTCATGCTCGGTCATAAACAACTGCACCCGCACTGCGGTTTACTTTGGCTACATCATCACAGCCTCTTGATAAGAGACCTGGGTGTGAGTTTCAGCTTTCCTCTGCTAAGGAGCACGTGAGCCAGGAGGTGAGGTGTGGTTTACTCTCATATGCCTCCTGGTCTGCAGGGTCAGTACATGGCCCTCAAAGTCAGACACCGACTGACTTCTTCTAGACCTGAAATGCATTGTTCAGTCTTCCTCACACACTTACATACCACACTTGGGTCTTTGGTAATTTCCCAGAGTCTGTTCTTTGACTGCTAAATCTCATAGCCAACTAGTTAGGAGGATTCACAAAAAGCTTCAAGTGCTGACCGTGGTTGCCATCAGTACCTATTTGTGATGGGTAAAGAAAAGTTTTAAAAAGGTAAAGTTTGGGAGTGAAACTTCATTTTACTGAAAAATGAGAGCTTTTCAGGTGTCTGTTAAAATGTAGTTTTAAAAACCTGTGGGTCTCATCTCTTCACTGCAGGAGGCAAGTAATTAATTGCCATTGCCTCAGTGTCATAGAATAATTTTCAGTGTTATGACCAAGGGGAAAATACCTTGAATAGGATGCTCTAACTTATAGTAATTGGCTCCTAATCTTCTACCATAGGATTTGAGTAGCTGTCTTTGAAGTCCATGGCAGTTGTTTGTATGCTGTGGCGGGGGGACCTGTCCCTTAGCTTTTATCTGTTCTTCATATTAGCTTGACTGAAAGTCTATCAGAGAAAACTATAACCCCAGCTCCAGATGCCCCCATAATTTGGATCTCGCTAAGAATTTAGCAGCTCAGGCCCATCTCTAATTACAACTGACAAATTATTGGATAATTTCTTCTGGTTTATCTTTGCAATTCACTGGAGCAGTTAATTTCTCCAAAAGCGGGCACATCTTTTCTCATTAGAAATTCCTTTTTGGCCTTTTTAATGTGAGTTTCTTATTATTAAACATTTCCATTCACATGCATACACACACCTATACAAAAAGTTTTGCTAATAAGGGATTATATAACTTCTACTTAAGATAACATGAGATGTTTAACAGAAACTTGGCTTTAGCCACAAGATAATTTACCACTTCATGGAAACAGCCTCAGCTGACTTCTTTTGTTTTCATAACTAGAGGCGAAGTTTATAGACCAATAGCAGAAAAACTACATTAGTCCATATGCTTCCACAGGACAGAGCTACTGGGCAGCAAGGAAGAGCTGGAAGAGGAAAGAACTGGTGGGAACTGACTTGACTATCCACTTTGTGGTGTCAGGCAACACAAATTTCTGGGGTTTATTTTTGAAGTTTCTGTTTCTTTCCTGCCTATGATGGAAGTGAGATATTCCGCAGTTGATAACTCTGATATTTATTTTACCTTTTCTTACGCCTTTAGAACACTTTTTTTTCAATACAGATACAACCCTTTTCATTATTTCTAACACCCTCATTTAAAGTGATTTTGGCCATCCCTAAGGGTGGCACAGACACTGAAGATACAGAAAGATTACTCTGTTCTATAGTCACCCAGAAGTATGGTCAGATATGAAGCTCTGAACTCTTGCTTCTTCTCTGCAATTACCCTCCACAGAATCAAGTAATTTTCTAGATTGGAAAAGACCTTTAAGATCATCTAGTCCAATCATTTAGAATTATAGAATGTTAGGTGTTAGAAGGGACCTAGAAGATCATCTAGTTCAACCCCCCTGCCAGAGCAGGATCACCTAGACAGACAATGCTTAGAAGATCTTAACTAAACCATATCCCCCAGCACTATATCTACACAACTGTTAAATACCTCCATGGATGGGGACACCACCTCTGCTCCAGATAAGCAGTTCCAGTGCCTGATAACCCATTCTTCCTCTCTTTCATTCTTCCTCTCATTCCATCCATATGAAAAAGCTTCAGAAAAAAACCAGTATATTTTCACAAAACATCCCAGAAACAAAAACATTAAATATCATTCTGCCTTTCTTTGTATTGATTGAGCATTGCATTTTTCATTTTGAAGTGAGGAACCCTGGGGTTTTCCCTGAGACTTCCAGGGAACTAACAATGACACCTATAAATTCTGAAGCTGTTAATTGTGATTTTTTTTTTTTTTTTTTCAAGATTTCTGCTATTAAACCATCATTATTACTTAGGAATTCCTTGTCTCTCAACTTAGCTGCAGAACTGCATGCCTCTTGTTGCATAATATTTTGGAAATGCATGCTTCATTGAAGTGTCATTGATTTTCAACTAAAGCGAAAATGCCCTCATTTAATGCTTTCTCAAGAGAATTACAAAGGAGGCTGGAGAGGGTTTGGACAAAGTCATTATTAATTGTACATCACAAAATTGGGATTTATATATTTTTAATAAAAAATTCTTTACAGCTTCTAAATCAAAACGCTGTTCTAAAATTATGCCTAATTTTATAAACGGAAAGACCCTATTTTATTTAAGTCTTTTAAATTCCTTTGCTTTGTTCAACAAACCCCTGTGCTTGCTGTGAGGGGATTGCTGATTGCTTTGTCAGCAAGACCAGTGATATCCAATCTTTGATTTCTGATTCATTTGCTTCTTCCTTCCCTTTGATGAATAGAATAAACGTCTAGCTTTTCAAAAAAACTTATCTCGCCTCTCACTTCCTTAGTAGTGAGACCGTTTTATGTGAAACACACTGCTTGTCTTTTGCACTGCCTTCCTCTTCACTGAGCTCAGAGATGGGTAAGTAGTTTACAGTTTTGCATTACAGAAAACAAAATTTTCTCTCCATCAATCTTTAGCTCTGTTGTTAGGGTATCAGCTTTACCTCTGACCACAGTGCTCCCTGTCTTCCCTTTGGCCATTTCATCTGGCCTTTGTGTTGACATTGCTCTCTGAGATGGCCAAATCTACCCCAGTTGTAGTAGGGAATGGGTGAGAAAGTGAAGTTTTGAAACTGGTTCTGCATGAAATGTGTGGATAGTTTATCGAGGTAATCTTGAAGCAGAACTGAGCAGGTAGCATATATTAGGTCCAGTTGACCATGGTACTGGCATTTAACCTTACAGCTAACCCTACAGGATAAGGCCACAGCTTGGTTACAAGCACAGAAAAACATAAGTGTAAACAAACCACCAAAAACTGTGAAAGCAATGCCCTTGAGAGGGTAGGTGGAGAGCAAAAGCAACAGTGGCAATTTAAACAAATCTGACAAAGAACAAGGTGTTTTCTACCTCAACCAATAATTGTCAGCAAGCAGGGGATTCCCACCACGTGTCCTCCATCTGCCACACCTGCCTCTATGGCTTTTATCCCAGACCACATGAGGGCTATCAAGATCATCAAAGAGCTAATGAACCTACTTCATGGACTGAAGGAGTTAGATCTTTTCTTGCCATGGACCAGATCTTATCACAGTGTTCAAGCACTTCAAGGCCAGCTAAAAGGAGAACAAATGCTCTCTTTTCACAAGGAGCCACATGGAAAATAAAAGGAGCAGCATGTACAGCTTGCACCAGAAAAGTCTTCATCTTGACATAAAAAAGACATTTTTTGCAGTAAGAACAATTGCTGTGGAGACCAGCTTCAGAGCAGGTAAGACTGCACTGGAGAAGGGATCTAAAGCAAAAAGGCTGACAAAAAGCTCTTGTGGGGGCTTTTTTTAAGCTGGCTACAGCAGCCTAGCCTGAGACAACACTGGTCACCTGAGAGAGCCTGGGCAGAGCCACCCTCAGCACGGGGATTTCAAACAGTGTTAATCAGGAGATAATGGCTATTTGCTGTGGACACCAGCTTCAGAGCAGGGTTTAAGAAGCCTCTGGGAGAACATAGAACAAAAGGCTTAAAAGGGTAAGTGGTTCAAATGTATTACTGGCATCCCTGCTTATAGGTGGAGAAGGGGAATTCTGTGCAATGATCAAACTTACCAAAGGTTGAGCAACTTGTCTGAGAAAACAAGAGTTAAAACTTTATGTCAGGCCTTCTTTTTGTCATGCTCCTGACTGGACTACATAAAAAGGAAGCTTTAGGCACAATTCTTGCACTAAGACTCAGTACCTGGCCTCTTAAATAATTCTTTGTTTCATTTGGTCTATAGAAGTGTGAAGGAGTATGTACTCAGAGGTCTGCAGGTGAGGCTGAGATTGCAGGTGTATCATAACTGCTGTATGAGCTTCATAAAAATGTCTGCAGTATAAGGAAGAAAAATCAAAATATTGACTGCAAGATTTGATCAGTTGCTCTTTTCAGAAGAAATTTCTATCTGATTTGCTATGTTATTGATTTTCTTGCTCTTTGAGTAATTATTTTCAGCTATTCTTAGCTGATTGCCTCACTTTGAACTAGTATCAGATATCAGATATAGGGGATTTTATTTAAATGTGAGAAAATATTCAGTTTAAGAAGGATTTTAAAGTCAAATCTGAAAGAGAAAGCTGATATGTGTACTTCTGGGGAAAAAAAAAAGAAAACAGAAGCACTTTCTACTTCCTAATATGGGAAGGAAGGCCTTTCAACAGTGTGAGAAATGTAGAACACCTTTATTATGTTCAAAGGTACAAGATAACTTATCAATTCTTTAATTCATCATGTGCTTTACAGTGCTATTTACCTGGATATAGTTTCCAAATATAGCCAGAACATTTGTAAATATGTAATGATATACCTTTATTGCAATAGGTATTCTTCTGCATGATTCAGCAGAATATTGACAGTGTATTCAAAGTTTGCAGCTATATCAGTAACAGTTGGTAAATCTGAACAGGTGACATACTGAAAGGAGATTAGTGTTTCTTCTTCATACCTTCATATCCTGTTTGTACATTTTTATTTATTCAAAAAGAGTGCATTCAAATGTTTAACTGTCTCCTGATTATTGCTCTATTAAGGATGACTTGATCCAAAATCTGATGAGGTCATCAAAAGATGAAGTTTTGGATCAAGCTCTTCAAATGTAGGTGATCATGAATTGACTGAAAACACACTATAAGCAGCAAAATTTATCCAAATTCATTTTTAATATGGTTGGGTTTTTTTCTCTATGGTCCCCCTACTGTAATACATTAACATTTTCTGCCTTTGTCAAAAGTGATAAAATCCCAGCCATGGCTTTTTGCCACACTGACATATATCCAGAACTTGTCAACTTAACAGGCAAATCTTCTCAAAGTTTGTCCCAAAATATAAATACAGGAAATAATGGAATAACGTATTCATCTTCCTCTCAGGCAGCCTGTGTTACAGGTACATCCCAGATCATTGTAGAGAGCACTCTAATAGGGTTTTTTTCCATGTCACACCTTTTTCTTGAAAGATCATCAGATAGAAAACGTGCACAGGCCTCCACTTAAGAAAATTGTTAGGTGTTACATTTTATGGAATATCTGAGACCATAAAATAAAGTAGTGTAGTTTCAAAGCCTCTGGAGGAGATATACAGATAAAAGTAGTTATATATGTGTAAGCAGTAGCTAAAGAAAAAATAAACACTTAAGAAATTAGATCTCAGTGGCTCAGCACAGAGCTTTTAGATTGTTAGAAATGTCCTCTTTCTAATATTATCAAATATTTATACTGCAGACATTTAAGGTTTAGACATTTGTTACATCATTATGAAATTTGAAAATTTCAAGATGGGGATTCTCTGGATTTCTAACTATGGAGTCATGGAATCACAGAAGAGAGGTTGAAATGGGCCTCAGGAGGAGAAAAAACCCCAACACATGTGTGTAGCATGTCCAGATAGATCTAGATGTTCATGCCTATGTTCATTGAGCCTTCACCACCAATGATGGAGAGACCTCAACCTCTCTGGACACATTGCTCCAGCATTTTATGACCTTCACTAAAAAAAATAAATAATCTTTATATTTAATTTCAATTTACCTTATCAAAATGTCTGTCTGTTGCCTCTTGTGGCACCTACAGGAAAAGTTGGTCTCCATCTTGCTTGCACCTCCCGTACAGGTTGCTGAAGACAGCAATAAGGTCTCCCCTTTGCCCTTCCCTTTTTAAGTCTTTGTATGAAAAAGCTCAGCTCCCTGAATAATTTGACTTTAGAACTCTTCAGGGTTATGAGGACAAAATATGATAAAGTATTGTTTCAGGATAGCATAACTGGGATTTCTTAAATGATGTTACAGAAACTGATAAACATGATTGTTTTGGAAGACTTGGGGAAAAAAATCTTAGATTATGCTTTTCTGATTAATTACAGAACTGGGAAAAATAGTAGTTTAAAAAAGATTTAAGATATTTGCTTGCACAAGCATTATTCAGAGCCAGCTTTATTCTTTAAGCATGCAATTTTTCTGTCAGTCTATGATGTGGTACTGTGACTGGGTAATATATCTTCAGGCTTTACAAACTCCTGGCATGACATACTTTTTGAGACACTAGATCTTAATAGATCCTTCTGCATTAATCCTGACTAATGAGCAGATGAATAGTTAATTAAAAATGCTCCACACAGGCTTTGTCACAAGTAGACCATTGCAGCTTCACTGTGGTTCTTGCTTCCTAATAGATGAACAGAACTTAACTTGCATTTTTTCCATCAGATCATAATGGCTCAGAAAGCTCCATTACAGTTTACCAGATCACTGATCTATGAACTAAACAGCATTTAAATATTTCTTGATTTGATTTACTACGCTATATGATCTCCTGAATCCATATAGCAAAAGAGCCATTATATCATTTCTTTAGTCACTGATCTAGCAGATCATTAAGAAGTTTTTCATTCTGTAGGCATTAAGCTTTAAGGGCTTTATTTTTTCCTAGTGTTCTGGCTGCTTGTGCTCTGCACTAGGAGAGGCCCTTTGACACAGACAGTTCTTCAAGTGCAATATGTACAGCATGAAACTGTAGACAGAAGCCCACATGAAGTAAAAAGGATGTATTTTCTGACTAAATACAACCCTGTTTTTATCTCCAGAATTATACATTCACCATCTCCTGATGACACTACACATTAAAAAAAAAAAAAATTTTAAGTGCTGGTAGGTGTAAAAAGATGTAAACCAACTTAGTTTTGAGTTATACTGGAAAAGAATGTAGCACTCCACTCCCTAATGGATACTCACTAAGGTTCACTTGTGGGTAAATCTTCTGCTAATGACCCATGGAAAACAAGGAAAGAACTCTAAATGGCAAGGGTAGCATGACTGGTCTTAAACATATACAGAATTCTGATTCAATAATTGTAAGATTATCTCCATAATTGTAAGATTAATTTTTTTCAAGTAAGTGTCTAAGACATTTAGTCTTCAGTAGCAAAGGAATGGTAAAGTCTTCACAGAGAACAAAACTAACTTGATTTTCCTTTAGAGAAATCCAGTGAGTTTCAGGAATAAATGGTGCTCTGATCAGCAATGGTTCTGTCTTGATTCATTTAGCCAAATGTACAAGCCAAATTGTCTTTTCATAGAATCATAGAATCATTAAGGTTGGAAAGACCATCAAGATCATTGAGTCCAACCAAATCCTGCTCCACCAAGTCCACCACTAAGCCATATCCCCAAGCATCGTATCTATGTGGCTTTTAAACACATACAGTTATGCCATTTTAATCTACTTCTTTAAAAGACAATCTTTTTTACAAAAGGACTTTCTCTAACTTATCCATTTTCTGTGCTTGAATGCTGCACACAAACAATGCATTTAAGCAAGTATTATTATTTTTGCATTGTTGATATTGTATTAAAAAAAAAAAAATCAAGCCAGTATCCTTGGAACAAAGGCCAGGTGAGCCATATTGGATCAGATCATTTGCCATGAAAATACAAATTTGCCATTTGCCAAAAAGAATGGTTAATTTCAGTGTTAACATTAAAAGAAAAAATTACTCTCACATTTCTGTATGGCTAGAAAGAAATATCAGGTACTCAAAGGAAACTTCAAGAAATCGGGGAGGATAACTGAGGAAAAACATGCCCATGCTAGAAGACACTTTATGTAAAACATTGCTTAGATAAAATATGGCCCTTAAGTGCCAAAATTGACTTCCCTTTTGGTTTAAAACTATGCTATATATAATACAATGGTATTTTGTGGAATACCTTTCTATAGTTTGGATGCTTCTCAGTGGAATCACATGCACTATTAGATTAGTTGTGAGTTTCTTGAGAGATATTTGCTCGATTCAAAAAAATAACATTGCAGACAGAATTATCAAACCAGTAGAAATTAGGAAGAAATGAGTCATGGTAATTAACTTTCTTCAGGACTCTCATGTGTCAGAACCTAAATGTTACTCTTTGATAGATTTAGCTAAGGTATAATATTCTACCTGCAGTTAATAGTAACAAATGCTCTATTAGTAAAGCAGAACATTTAGGAATATGATAAAGTTAATGCTCGAGAGAGCTGAACAACTGCTAGGAATGATTGTTGTACTACTTTGATGTCCAAGTTTAAGGCTACCTACATAGTTATATTCCACTTTATTTTGCAACTAATTAAAAAAAAAAAAAAAGACTGTCCTACCAGAAAGAGGTATCATCTTCTTTCCAGCAATAAAAATGCTACACTGGAAAACTACAGGGACACTGGCCAAAGAGCAATAAAGAGAGATCAGGAGAACTTCTGAAACATTAATGATGTCCTTCTGCCAAAGCTTGTAAAAATGTGCTAAAACTTTGAGTATTCATGAACATGGCAGCTTGAGATTTACCTCATCTCATCAACTCCCTGGGCTAAGTTTTCACTTACCCAATAATTTTCCCATACGGGATCTCGGTAGGATTATGAGAGATAAGAGGGAAAGACATTCATTCCTTAGCCAAGAGATAATTAAACAGAGTCATCAAGGCCAGACCTCTAACTGGGCTGTGAAACCTACTGCCAGATGTTGCAGATACATCTGTCTAGTACTAACGGGATCCTTCTCATCACTGTATCTAAGCATTGCACAAATATTAATGGATTTTCTCTCTGGGAAAGGAGTATTTTTTTGTACTAATATAGTATCAGACAGAGCTGGACAAATAACAGCAACAAAGTAGATTTATTTTTTATTTTTGCATTTTGGCTTCTAACTTTTTCTGTCTAATAGGGAAAAAACTCCACCTTCAACTCTCTGAAGCTTGAAGATTTATAGACATCTAGTTGCTTCTTATATATAGTAGAAATACTACTTCTATTGTACAATAGAGCTTTGACAAATGTTGAACCATTTATTGATCATTCACTTCAGTATATCTTTAGGTCTGCAAGTCTTAGTGTCATGGAAGTAACTGTGGCCCAAAGATTGAAAAACTGAAAAGACAAGTATCAGGGATTTCACATACACAGAAGGTATCAGGGATACATACACAGTGTCAGGGATCTCATATACACATATACATATATATGTATAACTACAAACCAAACATTATTAACAATAATTACATTTATATTAAAATTATGTATGTGTATAAATTTTTTTTTTATAATTTGAAATGTAGGTATATGTGGATATGCAGATATAAGTATATTATGTTTCAAGTATTTCATAATGCTTAGGAGTTGCCTTGCATTTTTGGTATAGTTTGGGTTGGCCATCATGAACATCCTGCACTACAATGAACATTATGTGCACAAGAGAGAAAATTATACCTCTTACGTTACTTCAGCTTTTACATATTGCTGTGGGTTGTCATATTTACTGTGCTCAGGAACAGAAATAATGGGAAAGATGGACAAGTTGCTTCAAAGCTTATACTTCATGTTTGAAAATAGCACACTTGTCTGCAAAGGTCCAGGCAGTCTTTCCTTAGACTTCAGAGAGTAGTGGAGAAAAGCTTGAATGCATGAGAGCAAAAAAGAGACACTTCCATTAGATGTGGAACTAAATAACAAATAATTAAAATAGAGCCTGGAAGAGATAACATAATATAAGCATCTAGGTACTGCAACAAAATTAAAAACATTGGTTTCAAAGCCTGCAACATTGCATTTCAGTGACTTAATACAGCTTAATTAGAGACTTTCACTGAGACTGTACTGGGGGAATGTGTTAGTAAGTGGGCTGTGAGGTTCATTCTTACTGACAGTGAAAGATGTCCAGGTCACACTGGCTGTTACTGTGAATAAAAAGATACATATTTTCTGTCAGCCTTTGGCATCCAAAAAAGGAGGTACCTTTTCATGCAATAATCCTGGGACTACAGACTAAAATGAACTTGAGTGGACTTCGCCTCAGACACACCAGCCTTTCTCCAGTAACTCCTGAGGGAACCCAAATTGCCCTCTAGACAGGGCACAAGTTGTCATTAAAGGCTAAACAGGAGGGGAATCAGGGCACCCCTCTGCACCCCTGGGGGATTGCTGAGTCAGTCCCAGGGTCCCCTATGTGTGTGCTCTGGTCAGCTGCATGATGGATGTGCTGACTGCAGGCATCTCCCTGCTGACAGCTCTGGCAGTTGTCAATCTCTGTCAGGTCTCAACCTCCATGCTCTATGCAGGGAAGATCAGTTTATGGTATCTGAAGACCTAGGCTAAAGTATATTAATCCATTATGCAGTTTCCTAAGTAGTGCTTGCCAGATTCTGTGATGGCATCACATATATCACAGACAGGCACCTGCTACTGATCGAGCTGGCATTTCTGCTGCTAGCTGAAGGTGGAAGCTCACATGCTATTTAATGGTGCAATCCTTGCTACAAAACTACTTTTGCTTTAATAGAATGGCTACAACTGCATATAGTGCTAGGATAAATTCTTTTAGAAGAATTCTGAATTCTAGAAGAATTCTAGATAGATTAT
>JAOEGS010019057.1:0-43346 GCA_025447755.1 Corythornis vintsioides
CTCCAGAGATGGAGACTCCACAACCTCCCTGGGCAGCCTGTTCCAGAGCTCTGGCACCCTCACTGAGAAAAATTAATCAGCCAGTCTGTCACAACTTTTCCCAGCAGCCAGCCTGCTGCTCAAGGGCAGGGCTATCCTGTTCTCCCTTCCTCAGCACAGGAGACCTGGAAGGACAGACCACGAGAAGACATATCCTAGAAATAGGCCACAAAACCCTGAACAGATGTACCTAATATGCCCCAACTTCTAGCAGATATCAATCCATCAGATCAAACGAGAAACATTTCAACGTAAAAAGCCCTAAAAGGTACATAATAGGAAATTCAGCTCCTCAGCACCACCAGTTTATCCACACAGGTCACTTCTATAGCACCATGCTGCTCACTAGGGTAGAGAGCCTTTGACTCACAGGACGCAACCACAGAACATCATGAGAGGAAAAACCTGCTCACCTCTTGCAGAAGCATCCACCAGCCTGGGATCAAATGCCTGAGCCTGAAGTCTCTTCAGAAGAATCTGCTGCTGCCATCCACAATTGTTCATTTTCAAAGCCGGATAAACTTTGTCAGCATGTAAACTCCTGAAGAAATAAAGTGTTTCTAATTAATAACCAGTTTGGAGGACACTTGCATTTTCCTGATGAAGCTCTGCTCTAAACAAGCAGTGGGGGTGTTTCTCCTCAGCAGCTCACGCTTCATTTTGTCAGTGCTACACAGCAATTTGTAGCGGGTATTAAAAAAAAAAAAAGCTGCTAGAAGCTTCTGTTATCTCCACCAACCTTTCACACATTAGAGCTCCTCAGCACCCTTCATTATCACAGTCTGTGTGGGAAAATAATGGCTCTAGATTGCTGCATTACCCTGCCTCAATTTAATGCAATGTTTACTCCAAACATATTTTTTTTTTTTAGCATTTCCTACAAACACAGTCCCATCAACAGATGGGAACCAATGCCTCACATTTATTCAAATTCAAGCTAAAGATTGACTTAAGTTTTAAAATAAACCTTACTGATGTTTAAGGACATTTTGATTGCCTACCCAGTCACTGGGGCATTATGAAGCACAGCTTTCTTTGGCAAGCAGAAGCTAATAAATAGAATTAAAATCCTAGGAAAAGAGGAAATATAGTATTTGGTGGTAGGGATTGTTCTTTCAGCTAGAAAAAGCTTGTTACACAGCCTAGTATTAAACAGCAAACACCATACCTGGGCAACTTTATACCACAATTTCCATGTAAACAGCATTTAACCAGCCAGGTGTTGTGCTTAATGGGAAGGCAGTACCTGGGGTCACTATAACCATCTCCAAACTCTCCCAGCACTCATGCAAGGGAAAGTCTTCACAATAAAATAACCATCCAGAAAAGTCCTTTAGCACATGCTGCCTCTCAGAGCTCATGGATCTCCCCCCCCAACCCAGACAAACCCCCACCACAGACACACTTTCTGACACTCAGTCTTCTGCATGAGCAATCCACAGACCTTTGAGCATCTTTCTTGCCGGGCTGCCACAACCTAGCTCCTGCCCTTTTCAAAAGCCCCCAGAGGAGGATGGAGGGGTGTGGGGTGGGTGGGTTTCCTCATTTATATCCTTCAGCCCCCACACTGGGTGGAGCCAAGCAGCCAGGCTGGGTCTCTTAAAGGGTCAGCAATATCTCTGCTGGGACCTGGGCTGGCCAAGGAATGTTTCATGCTAGAAAAAGACAAGTATCAATACCAGAAGCATCCACATGCAATCTCTGTGGCTCCTCTAGGAAGGTGGGTCCTTAGTGTTGCTTTAGGCAGGCCAGGCAGTACTGCAGAGCTCGCCATGCAGGATGCATTTCACAGTCCTGTTTTCTCTTACTTTAATAGCTACCTAAAGATTTAGGATGTCACAGCAGCTTCACATGCCATTCAGCCTCTTGAATCGTGGAATCATAGTATCATTTAGGTTGGAAAAGACCTTTAAGATCATCAAGTCCAACCACTAACATAAACTCCACCAAGTCAGTCCACTGCTAAACCATGTCCCTAAGCACCACAACTACATGAATTTCAAACTGATCCAGGGATGGGGATTGAAGAAAAAGATAACTTTTTAAATATATTTATATTCTGGCTTTTTAGCCCTAGAAACTTCCAGCTGAGCCCCCAATGTGGCCACCATGTTTCCCCCTCCTCTGATTCAGGGATGCTGGTTCCCACCCCCCCATCCATAGGAGATTGCTCTGATCTGCTGGAGAAACAGCTCCACACTAGAATAGGCTTCAGCTACATGGTGGAGATTCAAAGCCTGGATAGAGAGAAACCCCAGGGATTTCTATGCACAGGTTCATTTCAGGACATCTACAGTCCTTATTGATGTTCCCTGGAGAACAGGAGTCCATGCACGTCACAAAATGTGGGAGTGAAATCACATAATCAGCATCTCCCTTCAGTGCAAAGAGAGAGCAGCCAGCACATTTCCACGTTGCTATTTTCCCCCCTCATTACGAAGATGGAGTTGTGAAGAGGAGGGCTGGTGCTCTTTGAACCCAGTGGGTCTGTTTTGCAGGGCTTTTTTCAACCTCTGCACTCCCTGATTCCTGCATGGCAGAGCAGCATTACAGTTAAAATGAAGTAATCCTTTGATAAAGTGCAGCCATTTATTTGAAAAGTGTAGTCTTGCCATTAAAATGCAAATGAAATGAGTGCTAATATATTAACTTTGGATGGGAGTTGAAATGGCTTATGACAAGCGTGCTTTCATGTGGAATATCGTTAAGTGATAACAGTGGGTGTGTAAGAGAAAGTAATATTCAGATGTAGACATTTGTTTATTGAAGATATTAATGAAGGGCAAGGCTTAAAATGTATTATTATTTCCTCATCTTGTCTTTCTTTTGTCCCTTCCTGTTTCAAGACTACCCGTGAGAGGTCCCTCCTGAGGGGAGTCTGATCAGAAGTCATCTTTGATGAATGATCTGAGTCCACACAAGAGTCGACAGGAAAGCTGAAATTTATTTAATGATCTCCTTTGAAAAGGAGCAGAAGGTCTTCCCAACAGATATCCAGGGTGCTGTTGCTGGCAAGAGAGCTGATACAGAACAGAAAACTTTGAGCTCTTCCACTCATTTCCCAGGGATATTCCTTGAGATCATGGCCAGTGTCAGGGTGGCTCTGGGTCTTCTCTCTGGAGAGAAGCCTATCCTGGGATGGAGGGACAACATGCAGGGTTTGGATAGAGCAGAGCAGCCTTATTGCCATGATTCATGAGAACGAGCACCTGCGCCAGGAATAAACTCGATGGCCCTGAATGAGGTTTTGTGACACCTCTGTCACAGGCCAGAGGAGCTTGGGCATCCAGAGCTGCAAGGTGGATACCTATGTCCCTATTGAACTGGGGAGACCAGAACTAAACACAAAATTCCAGATATAGTCTCATTAGTGCAAAGTAGAGGGGGAGGAGAACCTCCTCTGACCTGCTGAACACACTCTTCTTAATGCACACCAGATCTATATCACTTATAGGAGGGGTCCATCTACAGAGGATCCTAAAGTAATTGAGGGCCCTGATTGGACACCTAAACCTCCTAGAACCACATGCATGACCTCAGCCTCAGCTCAGACTCTTTCCCAGCACTTTTCAGCTCAGGGTGCAGTGGCAGAGCCTGATATATCTGGAAACCACTACAAGCAGAGCCATGTTCAGCACCTCAGAGGGGAATGGCAGCAATGGTGCTGGGAAGAATCTACCTTTTCTGTGCCTTGACTGTAGCAATTCAGGGCCCATGACTGCAGGAAGGGTAGAGATCTGGGCCCCTTCTCTTACAACGGATGACCTAAAGCTTTTCCTTTCCCTAGCAGCACTTCACCACCACAGCCCCCAACAGCTCTTTAAACACAAGGTCATGTGGCTTTTTCATTCTCCTCTTCCCATCACCCTGCTTTGCACATTCTGAAGGCAGGGCTCACAGAGGAACTCTCCCTGTCCTTTCTTCCTCTCAACAGGAGCTGTGGGTGCAAAGTTTGCCTTCAATCCTGTCACGAAGGCAAGTCCTTGCCAGCATCTGAAATAACTGCTTGACACTTCTAGATTAAATCCTCTTGCTATTGCCACCCCCATCCCTATCTGTTGTTTATGCACATACAAGTTTGTTATTGTAGGGTTGCTCATAAGTGCTCTGGCTTTGTCTCCATTACACAAAAAGTTTTTTCCATCAAAACAGCTAATTAAAGTTCATTCTCTTGTTGTGAGATCATTGTCTAGACAAAGAATTAAAGATTTTGCCTAGATATACCCAGTCAAGATAAAGCCAACCAGTCACATCTAGGTAACACTATCTTATCACTGTTTGCAGCATACATCAAGGTAGAGATCTCCAGTTAATTATCTCTGTGTAAAAACACCTCTCCTTTTGTAGTGAAGACATAACATGTGATACACATGCTTGATCTGCCTGGATTAGGTTGTTATTACAAAGCTGTCATCGAGTTCACCTCTGTTCAGTTGTTACTTTACTGCTGTGAGCCAGGATGAGAATTCCAAAAATTATTTGCAGTGCTCAATTTGCATAAAGAAATGCAAACTTATCCCAGCAGCATTGGGAAACACTCGGTTCATTTTCACAAACACTCCCAGGAAGGAGGTGGTGTTTGTAAGGCTGTTTTTGGAATCCAAAGGCTCCTGAGGAGTGCTTGTGAAGACATCTATCTGTAGGTGGCTCAGGATTTGAATGGGTGCTGGGGGAGCACAGCAGCAGAGCAGTTAAAGCCTCTGTCCGAGAGGGGAAGGAAACACACACAAAAAGGATGCATAGAAGAAAGGTTACCCCATCCATAAGTAAGCTCCTTGTTAATCAAGCTCAGGGTTGCCTTCAACACTTCAATCCCAGCTAGAGAAACAGGGCAGCTCACCCCGCCCGGGGAAGGCTGCTGTAACTCCACAATCAAAACAGAGCTCCTTCATCCCGTGGATGGCACTGGCAATTCCAGAAGCATGGGACAATGCTGAAACCAACTCACTTTGTTCTGTTTGATGTATTTACATGCCTTTGGGCAGTTTCTGCCACACAGATGTTTGTGTGTTCTCAGGACAGCTACATTTGAGGTTGCGAAGCCTGACGTGGCAAATACCTTTGGCAAGATGAACAAAATTTATTTTTTTTTAAATGTGATCTGTGCCTTAGGTTAGGAAGGGGATTGGGCATTCCTTCACATTTATTTGTCTGCACTGAAGCCCTTGATGTTGACAGAGCCACTGAGGGACTGTAGGAGCTTTGAACTCCAAGACCTCCACCACTGATTAACTAAATGATCCCAGGTACATCATTTAATTGCTTGCTGACTCAAATTCACAAATGCAGATATCAATTACATAGAGAGACAACTCTCTGGAGTATTCCAAGGCTTTTTTTTTTTTTTTTTTTTTTTTTGTGAAGTACTTTATCATCTTTGGACAAAAGGTGCTACGAGCAAGTAATATATTTGTTATGATTACAGTGACAACAGAGATCCCACAATTGTAGCATAGCTCAGCCCCGTACACCAGCTGGCTACCATGCTTACATTTATTTCTGCCCTCTTTTGTTTTCAAATCCATGCAAGTGCATGACACCTGATCCGTGCTAAAATTAATCCTATATTCTCTTTGGAAAAGATAATTTTCACAAATCCTCCACATATCCTTGTCATGGCTAAAAAGATATCTCCATGAAGCTTCAATTATCATGCACACTGTGAGGTGCAGAAAGCTGAGAAAGGCTGGAAAAGCAGGCTAGAAAATATCAGCTCATCATGGAGCAATTCTCAGGTAGCGTGTTGACACTGCAGCAACCAGCCCTATAGAAATGCTAAGGAGTTAAAACTCTTTGCTCTATTTAATCTCCAGCCAGGAATACCTGGAGATGGTGTCAGCATTTTCTCTGGAAAGCACATCCTGCTTTTGCTGCCTGTCACTCTGGATCAAGACATCTTGCTGACAGACAGGGCTGGACCAACAGAAGATTTTCTGGTTTCTGTGTGTTCTAAGGGACACCAAGCTGTGACCATTACCAGTAACCCCACTGGTGTGCCCTGTTCTGACAGTACCAAGGGAGCAGCAGTGCCTGTCTGAAGGAAAAAGGCATTGCCTGCAGCATCCCATGTGCTCGGGCGTTAGGTGCCGTGAGACACTGTGACAAGTTGTGCTCTGTGGCATTTCCATGCATAGCTTCAGGGTCTCCCAAAGTCCAATAAACCCCATCTCTTTACTCAGGAAAACAACAATTGAAAATTTCTGATGTGACAGCATCCGTGTGGGAAGCTGCGAAAGGCAGAGAGGGAGGAAAACAGCAAAAGCGTGCATTTCCCCATGGAAAATTTTGATTTTGCAAACAGGACGCTTTACTTTAGGTAATTATTGTAGTGGAAAATTCTCCAGCTAGCTCCAGTACTTACCACAGTCCTGGCACTTAATGATATGGCTGCTGGCAGCAATCACTTGTAGCACTGTGGCATGCTGTCGGAGGGGATTTTTATTGCAGTTTGTTGTAGCATGAATTGCAGCAGAATAATATAATGTACTTTGAGCTAGTGCCCATTGCAGAAAATGAGATCCCCCATTTGGGATCAAGGTACAACTATATAAAACCAGAATAGCTCACATTTTGCAAAAGCATAAAGCTCCAGTGAGGCAGCAGAGATTTCTTCTGGTGTAAGACAGAGCAGAGTTTTACCCTGTTTGAAAGAACCCCTGCTATGCATTTCACAGAATAAGCTTTTCCTACCTTCCCCACCTGCTAGAAAACATTCATTTTGGGCTTCTCTAAATGGAAACTAGACATGTGCAATATCCAATATATACAAATAACTCTGCTTAACATTGACCTGGCATTGAAATTTAAGCAGAGCTCCCATTGGGTTACAAGCAGCATTGGCTTTTCATGTGCTGTCTCTGGTCACGTTTAGATGCTGGAGCCAAAACAGCCTGAAAACCTTGTGGGAATTCATTGCTCCCCTTGCCACTCCTTCCCCTGCCACTGCTTTGGAAACCTCCCGGCTGGAGGCGTTTTGATGGAGCACAAGCAGGACTGACAGCCCTGCACAGTTGTTCCAGCTGCTGGAACACTCTCAGTAACCTTAGAAATGAGAGAAAACAAACCTGGGAGTCCCACAGAGCTGATTTTAAGGTTCCCATTCATCCCCAAGCATGAAACTCACAAAATACACTTTAAAAAGCTCAGTCCCTCTTCCTTCCCCCAACTCCCCCATCTGTCTAAATCGAGCACTTTTGGGGCCAAATTCTGTGGGGTGCTTAGCATGGCCACGCACTAGGCTCCTCTCCACAGCTCTGCAAGGTGCTTGGCCACTGGGGAGAACCTGCTGAGCTCCCCCAGGATCAGGCCCTGCCAAAAGCCAGGGGGGCAGAAGCTGTAGCACTAGCAACAGGGAGACAAAAGTCGATTGTTCCCCAACAATTCGGAGGGAGGGAGCCCTGAAGTCCCTCCAAGGCACTTGATTTATGGCTTGCAATAATATGTGTTGGAGAACCACAACCCAGAGTGCTGTGCGGTGTGACCTGTAAAAATAAGTCTATTAACCCTAATCAATCTCCCATTATCCACCCTCGTCCGCAATTTAGCCAGCAAAGGAGTCACCAAGGCCTCTCAACTCAGTTTGAACTAATCCCATTGTCTTTCCTAATCAGGGGCCATGAAAAAGGAGCAGCTTCTTCACAGCTCAAAATTATCACTCGGTGTTTAAGGGGAGAGCAAAAAAAAAAAAAAAAAAAAAAAGAAAAAAAAGAAAAAAAAGAAAAAAAAAAATGGAGACACACATACACACACCGAGGGCTCTCTTCTTTCATCTCGTAATGGGAAAATGGAGAACTGTTTTCATTCTGAATTGCCGGGGCTAATTGAAGCCTGGGGTGGGATGCGGGGCCGGAGGGTATCAGTTCCCAGGGCCCAAGGGGAATGATGGGCTCAGCAGTAGGTAAACTGCTCCCACCAAACTTCCTGCTGCAATTAGTAAAAGCATGTATGCAGATGAGGGGCTTTATTAGGGAAGCTAATTATGAAGTTTATCGGAGACGGGACGTGGCTTGGCTCGGAGCAGCATCACCCCCTACCCCCTCCCCATGCCTAAAGAGAGGGCTGGTCCAGCCTCTGAAGGACAAAGGGATCTGGACTAATGGCAATGGATTCAGCAGAAAATGTTACTCTTGAATCCTGACCAGGAAAACCAGGAATACAAAGCTTCTTTCTGACTGAGGTCTTTTCTTTCCTCCCCATCCCTTCCGCCTCAGCCTTTAAAAATAATAAAATAAAAACAACTGGAGGTCCTATCAAACTGGAAATGTCCCACTACTTAACAGTAAATCAGGAAAACCTGCCATGTCTCATGTCAGTGTCTCACAGAGCAGGATAATACTCAGCGATTAAAGTGTTCTCTGTGGTGAATATCCACTAACCTAGTTCAACAGCAATTAATTTTCTTTTTCTTTTTTATAAAAAAAAAAAAAAAAGAAAAAAAAAAGGAAAAGACAAAGTGAGGGCATTATCTTGCTAGAAATGAAAACAGTTCTTGTAAAATTTCCCCCTTTTGACCTGAATTAGGGCAGAAGCAAACACAAGACAGGGCACCAGCAGATCCTTCAGGATTAATTATTCCATTCACAGGATTAGTTATATTCACCAGCAGTTCAGCACTTTGTGGTAAAATTAAATTTTTTCAAACCCTCTCTCCAGCTCACACCACCTTCTTGAGCCCCCACATGGCTGGAGGACAAGAGTTCCTGCAACTTTAGGCTGTTTTTATTTCAAGGACACTTAGAAGACCTAAATTGGCCTCAGTGCAGAGAGATGAATTCCCAGATACTGCCACTATCCCTGGAAGGCTTCTCCATAAAACCAAACAGCTAGAGCCAAGGCAGAAGCTGTGCCCCACAGGGATGTCCTCCCCAAGGAAACCCAAAGGTGTTGGGGAAGCTCTGCTGGCTCCAAGGACCACGGCAATAGCTTTGAATCTGCCCTAGCTCCAAGCTCAGCTCCGAGACAGGAGCTGGCTCCTTCTGAAGCCAGGATGAAATAATGCCCGGCCCAAGCATCCCCCTCACTCCAGCACTCTGGTGGATGGGTTTAATCATAACTTCAGACAAGCATGAATTACTGCACAGTGCAAGAGGGAAAACCTCATCTGCACAAAATTACCCATGAGCAGCAGGTAGTTTGAAGTATGAAGGGTCCAAATAGAAAGCAAGAGGAACAGATACAGCAGTACCTGGATATGCTCTTTCCAAAAAAAGATCACTTTCTTTCCAAAAGAAGCAAGGTTGACATGAGTCATCTGGACTTCACAAAGTGTCACAGGGCCCATTTCAGTGCATGATCATCTCTGGTTTAATCGTTACATTTAGTGACAGGTCCTCAGGCAATTAGTTGCTGTGAAAACAGGTATCTATTAATGGAGCTGTGGGGACAGAGGCTCTCCTGGAGCGATAGAAGATACAAGATCTTGCCCGCATATACTCCAGCATCCTCCCCACAGCCCCATGTGTGCTTCAGATGCTTGCACACAGATACTTTGCTTTGTATAGGTGGGGTATGGGTAATTATATTTGTGCCTATCTAATGCCCTGAGCATATGATGCCATAAAAGACAGGAAAACATTGACAACCATTTTAGAAGGAGCATTGAAGGTGCTGCATGTTATGGGTTGGGTAAGCTATGAGATTTATTTAATGAGTTAAGAACCTGACGTGTTATTAGAGGATGACTTTGGAGATGGAGTTGTAACTCATGGCTTGCCATGGGAAATTCTCCACACCAAGGCCTTGAGGAGAAAGCATTCATTTTTCTACAGTGTCTTTTGTGGAAGGAAATTAATGCTAAGAAGGCAGTGATAATTTGCTGCTTTATAGAACTGAATTATCACCCTGTCAGCACTGAGATGAAAACCCTGAGCCACGAACAAATATACCTTTGCACCTGAAGCTGGCTGGATCAGCTACCGTGAGCTCACATCACTTTGCGTCTGCTCTCTTGTTCCAATAATTAATTCTGAAGGCTCCTGGATTTCACCTTGTCCTGTCATTTGCTGGGCAGGCCTTAATCTGGCACTCTGGTATTCCACACTCCTTCTCCAGACTCATAAATCACACGTAAACCCTTCCTGAAAACAGAAAGGGGATCTGTTCTCCTCTCAATGCACACACACAACTTCCTGGAGAGTTAACGTTGGGTTTGGCACATGCATGGGAGAGGTGGCTGAGCCCCATGGACCAAAAAATCATTGACATAGAAAACAAACTGCAAGAGAAACAGCTGTCCAAAAAGCAGGAGTACCATGACTTTGGATCAAAGAGGCTATGATGTGTTATAAAACAGTTGTATTTAGCATTATCTGTCCTGTGTTTGTTGAAAAGTAGAGTCCTCTGGTCTACCTTCCCTTTCTCCATGTCTTCCTGTCTCTTTTCCCTCACATGGAAAAAAGTTTGGATTTTTCTCTAATTGCTCCCAGATGTTGAAGAAAGGTCTATTGTCCTGTAACCACACTGGGGTCAAAGGGATGTGGAATAAGAGATGGGTGGCAAAGGATTCCCATTGGTGAGAAGGTGGTTGTGGGCCTCAGTCTTCCTGAGGCTAAGCAGTTCTTACTGATGGGCTTGAGCATTGCCCAAGGACTTCTGGATTTCTACTATGGATTACCAGCATAAAAAGAAGTGGATTTATCTTAGGGGAAAAGGACATCGCTCTTTCCTCCAGAAAAAAAAAAAAAAAAAAAAGAAAAGAAAAAGTTAGAGCTGCTGTTCTTTCCCCTGAAACACATCTGGCTCCTGGTCAAGAGCTTCTTCAGCTTCTTCTCCAGGCTGCCTCCAACCTGGAGGGCAGATGCAGATGGGGACACACTGAGCTCTGTTTTGCTAGGAGGTTGAAGTGGTAGTTAATCTCCTACAGTTAAAGCACCCTTTAGAGTGAGACACACTCTCAGCACCCTCCTAATTATGCACAGGTCCAGAACTACAAAGAAGATGAATGACATTTCCTCTTCTGTCAAGAAGTGTTGTTTAATTAAATAACAAAGTGCTCCCACACAACGAGGACAAGGCACCCCTCCACTGGTGTGCATTTACCATTTTCAATGTCCAGATACAAGCCTGGCAGCCCAGTCACCTGCCAGCACATGGGATTTTCCAGTTGTCTGTACTGGCCTGACATTACTCCCACCACAGAGAAATACTCCTATCAGCAATGTGTACTTTGGCCAATCACACCTTCAATAGCAAAGAGATGTTTTTCTCAAGAAGGCAGAGAATACAGCCTGGGATTGTTGCTCTGCTTGTTTTTCAGGGCAAGAGGAGCTGGGCCATCTCTCTGTCACTTCACTGCTCTGCAAAGCCAATGGCTCTGACAGAGCAAACTAGAGCTGATCAAACACTTTCTGACTTGCACTTTTTCTCCTCCCCAAAATGCTAATTCGTCAAAAGTGCAAATTTTGCTCAGCTGGGCCAGTTGCAACAAGCCAGCAATGCTTAAGAACAGGACTGTTTTGACATTTTCAAATTGCAGGGTGCTTCACTCAGCACGACTTAGTCTCAGACACCTCAGGCATTTCTACTGCAAATGACTATGAAAAAAAAAAACAACAAAACCAGGCTTAAAAGCTTCTTTTGACGAGATATTTTTCATGTTTCAGGATATGAATTGTACGTGCTCCATTGGAACTGGAGACTTTCTCAAACTCCTGGAAATTCTTGCATATGTGTGTGTGAGGGGGAAAGCCATCTCCAAGCCAGCACTAACAACAACAAGGGCGATTTCAAAATGACCATGGAATTGGTGGAATGGCTACCCACTGCTCACGGAGCAGGGAACAATTGCACTTCATTCATCAATATTTGCAAGACGCTCTGGTATCCCTGGACTCATGCAGCTCTAGATGGGTCATGGGTAATTATTTGTATAAAAAGAACCAGTGGGACAATGTTGTTCAGCCCTGAAGTCATTGAAAGATGTTATGGAGTTTGGCTTCGAGGGTGGTGGGGAGGGAGTGTGAAAGCCGATTATCCAGCTTGGATTCTCCCTTGAGTAATTTCCAGCGTTCCCCAGTTAGCTTTTATTTGCTCTCGAGGAAGCCTGATTATAAATCAGAACCAGGCTGCCTTCAAAAACATTTTCAGACAGTCTGCCTGCATCAATAGGACAAAACTCAGTAATTTATCTGTGACTGGTAACCATTATATCATTTGCTATGTACAATCCTTTTCTCCATACTGTACCTCTACAAGAGTCTCACTTTAGAAAGATTACTGTACAGAAAAGGCATTTCATAGCAAAAACCCCATCTACATAAAGAGGCATTGCCCAGAATGCAGGAAACAACCCCTTACAGTAGTGCTAATCCACCCTCTGCCCTATCCCTATGGATAATCAAACAGCCATAGAAAACAAACATATGTTAAATGGTAAAAAAAAAAAAAAAACAAAAAACCCCAGCATGAGATTCCATTGCTCCTTTCTACAAGTTTTAGTCTAAATAATTACTGCATTGACTGAACACAGTGCACAGAGGCACACGTAGCTATTCAGGGAGGCTTTTCATTTAACATCTTGCCCCCTTCACATTCACTGGTGAATTTTTTAAGAATTTCTACAGGGAGAGTATTTATCGTTATCCTTATTTCACTGCAATACAAAAGTAGTCACAGTGCTTTCATAGTTGCATCTGCAAGGCTGAAGGAAAACCCAGCTGGGTCTCAGATATGCAAGAGTAAGCTGGATAAAACTGTGCCGCTCCTTCACCATCACTTTTCTGCCCATCATTTATTCCAGCAATCAGATTTCACTGTGCCACAAGAACAAGGGATTTCCATGTGTCCCAGCAGAAACTCAAGAAAAAAGGGGAAAATCAGTTGCTGCTTCATAAGAAGGTCAAGGTCTGACTACCCTTCAGCTTCATATCCCATTCATCATCTTTCCTTGCCCTACACAATGTTCACATTCTCTATCTGATCAACTTTCATGCTGGAAAAAATAAAGCAGCATCCAGGAGAACAAGAAAATGGTGATTGGAGGGGGTTATCCAGACAGCAAACACCACATCCATCCATCACAAAGACAAGAATAACTCCAGCATTCCCCTTCATGGGGGTTGCAGACATGAGGCTGCTGGGAGCTCTGGGTTTGCTCTGCAGAGGAGCAGTGGTTGGTTGAACAGCCGTGGCACCCACAGAACACCCAAGCACACAGTAATCTGCCCTTTCAGCTGTCAGCAAGGACCTGATCCTTTGGCCTAAATCTGAGCCGGGACTTTCACAGGCCTTCTGTGGATTGGCTGAACACTGAAGTGTCTGTAATGCACCAACACAAATAGTCCCTCAATTTATAGTCTCTCTTTCACTGAAGGATTTCAAAAGCATTTGCACTACTGACTGTCACAACATTCTGCAGAGCTAATCTGCTTTTCACACATCATCAAGATGGAGAAACCAAGGAACAGCTACAAGAAAGGCTTCCAAAGCACCTCACTAGGCACAACCCAGATGATCCCTTTCCAATCTGTAAGGACCCAGCACTTCTTCATATTTCTAAGCAAGTCTCCTTTCTCCAAGACCCAGAGCAGCCCTTGAAAAGCTCTGTGCTAGTGATACAGTTTCCACTGAGTGGAAGATTGACTGGGAAGTGGTCTGGGTTCAGGGTAACAGCAGCCCTGAGCATTGCTGCAACAGAATAACTCAGAAATATTTTTCCCTGTCAGAGTAAATGTAATAATGTATGTGATATAAAGGAACAGCTCCCCAAATGGAGAAACCAGCTAAATCTGTCCTGAGTCCACAAAGATAAGTTTCCCTGTGAAGTTTCTGGTGCCTAATAAAGACTGAGCTTCCGCTAGTTTTCCCTTAGTAGGACCATTATGAGTGTCTCTTGTTGCTTATCTGGTATTAGCCGGAGGAGGAGAAAGAGTGAGAAGAGACGACTTTCTTCAGGTAGATGCCAAGAAGCCTTTATTTATTATTTTACAGCTCTTTTTATACCCTTTTAACCTCCAGACAATTGGACAAGAAGCCAGCCACCCCCTGGGGTGATTGGCTGGGGTGTCACAACACCCATAATCAAAACATCTTTCTATTGTTTTACAAACAGCCGCCACCAAGGTCACAGCTGGTGGGAGTCTTTGCGATCCCATGAGAAGGAAAATTCCTAGCAGTAGTTATTTTAGCATCCACAGTCTCTCATCTGCCTACCTGCTTATCATCACACACCAGAAGCTCTCTGGGTCTCCCACCTCTCTGACAGATGTCACAAGGGAGATTACCATTGTCAATGGCTTCCAAAAATCTTGGGCGAAAGGGTAGTGCTTTCTGTCTGAAAAACAGACACCTTGGGGTGCTGCCATGCTTCCCTCCAACCCTCTGTCTTTCCTCTCTCTTCTCAAAAAACCCAGGAAAGTTAGTGCAGCAGATCACTCTGCCTGCATCAAAGGCACAGGGGATAAAGACTTGTAATTTACTGTCTTTTTCAATGCAAGATCCAAGATTTGTTTAGAACACAGAAAAACTTGATGGAAAACAAATGAAAAGGGCTTCTATCCAACAGGGCAGGCTCTGGATCAGGGCTGTCCAACCCCTTGGGCAATGATCCCATTAGATTTTCAGCAAAGAAGAAGAAGTAAAAAAAAAATCTGTCAGCCCAAGAGAAATTTTGCAGCCTTGTACAGATCCAGCTAATGATACTAATTGAATAGATGGATGTTGGAATGCCCTAATTGTTACTACCTCCCATGTACACACAACAGTCCCTCTCATTCCTTCCCATGCTTTTTTCTACTCCTATCCCCTTCAGGGCAGGACAGACAGAGTGGGTAGAAAGAGCTTCTCTGAACCTGAAGTGAAGGGTTTGGGAGAGAGGATTAAAGAAGATGCCTACTCCCATTGGGCCATCATCAGAGAGAGGAAAGGGAAACCACCTCCAGCCAGAAATGGTAGAGAGGGAGGTACCAAAAATCACTGAGAAGGGTACAAGCTCCTTTTCCAGCTCCTCCCATTTCCAGTTACTCCATACAGGTACTGGAAGAGAAAAGCACTCTGTACACTGGACCCCTGGTTCACACAGGGCAGGCTCAGCCCTGCATGGGCGCTGTGGGAGCTGATACATCATGTTGTCCTACCTTAACAGAGAGGAAAATTGAGTGCAGACAACCTCTAATGGAGCAGACACCCCAAAAATCCCAGAGAAGATAAAAAGCTACAGAAAGCTGATGAACATTTAGACAACAGAACTTCTTCAGTGACACCTTCTTATGCATCACTAATTTTTGAAGATTTATGCCCAGATCTTCAGCCCTAGACATCACTAGGTCTTTGGCAGACCTGTCACCTCCTGTCCCCAGCCCAGGGCTTCTCCTTTTGCTGCACCAGGGGGGCCCTTGGTGGCAGAGGAGAGGACGTGGAGGGGTGGTGCATGAAGTTGACTGCAAGATCAAAGCCCAAGCAAGGGAGAACTCTGTGGTCTGAGGATCACCAGCCAGCTGCTGCTAACCACACCCATAAATCCCAGCAAAGATGCCTTTGACAATAACCCATTGGTTATAACTTGCTTCTCTGAACTTTGAATTCTCCTTTGTTGCTTTAGTTTGGTTCTGCAGCTCAGCCTGACAGCTTGGGTGAGTGGCTCAAAGCCTGCCTTTGGGCTGCATTTTCCTTCACTAACATCCCACCTACTTTGTCTCATGTGGTCCCTCCTCCTTTGCCCCTCTTATGAAGTGTCAATTCTCTGTGGGTTTAAAGGATTCACTAGGACGTGTTACTGCAAAATGCAAAATAAAAATGATGAGAATTCTTACTCTCTGTAATGCTAATTTGATCCTAAACCTTGCCCAGGGTGGCTACAACTTTTTTTTTTTTGTGGCCAAAACTTCTCTACCAGGTGTTTGATGGACATTGTTTTTTCTATTAAATATTGTTATGTTTTAGGGACAGACCCACCATGCAGTATTACAATGACAAGATCCTTTGGGATGTAGGAACTTGGTGAAGATTCAATTAGAGCACCTCTGTGGGTCTGGGAATACTTACTGCTGATCTGCTACAGACTACTCAAGTTGTCATGTTCATGCCAAAAAAATGCACTGGTTCTGCTCGTTAACACAGCAACTGTACCTTTTGCCTTCCTAAAGGAGAAAGCACAGGGAACAGAGACATCCTAACCAAATGCATTGATCCTGGAATGTTGGAGTTTGGCACCTCTTCTGGGTGGATCAGTGAGCATGTGATCCAAAGCACATTGAAGGAAATGATAATTTTTCTGGAGACATCCAGAGATTGACACAAGATCCCAAGACAACAGTCCACATTAACCTGGTTTTGCATGAACTGTCTGCATCTTGAAGCTGGAGAAATGTAGTTTGGCCTTTCTCTTTCCTGCATCTTTTTTCTCTTTCCATTCCAAAGAGAGCTTGTATTGACTTAACTACCTAGAGATTCTACATGTTTTTCTAACTGCCATAATGCCCAGGATGCACAGACCCCTGAGGGCCTGGAATACAGACCCTATTCTTCAGAAGCATCTGGTAGCATCAGAGCTAGACCAGCAATATTACTCCTAGAAAACTAACAAAAGAGTTCTACCAAGAAAAGCCAAAATTAATGAAATGTGATGATGAGGAAGCTGGATCATTTTTCCATAATTGGCCTCCCAAATCAGTTCGCAGCTACTTAAATCACTTCATTATGGGACTGAGAACATAAGAAGAGGTTCTTCCTTTCTCCTCTCCATCATTTCTTTTCCCCCAACCAGCTCTTCTGGGACAGACAAGGTTTGTCCTTCTCCCCTGCAAACTGAGAACCAGCAACTGTCACATCATATTCCTGAAATCATTACTTATGACTGCCACCATGGCCTGAAACAGGAAGGAAGAAGAAGAAAGTTCAGAAGAGGTCTGAAAGTAAAGAATAATTTAGAATATTATGGAGATGGAAAAAAAAATCCAATTGGTTTAAAACCAGATGAGCTGCAGAGGGGAAATATTAACTGGCTAAACAGGGAGTGAGAGCTGGGAGGAGGTGGAAGATGTCCCTGCTTAATATTGGAGGTGATTTAAATGAGACAAGAAGGTAGCAAAGGATGTGAGAGAAAAACATCTGAGCCAGGCCCTTTAAGAGCAGTTACAATTGAAACAGAAGAATTAAGAGCACACCAGCTGAGGGCTGGAATAAGATTGATTTAAGACTAGATACAATTTAAAGGCAAGGCAGAGGTGGAAGCAGAGGCTGGAATGAAATCAATTTACACCAAGATGCGATTTAAACTGATGAACTCTGGATGAGAGAACTAGCACTGGGAAAGGTGGGGGGAAGGAAAAGGGAGATGGCAAGTCAGCAGCTTCAGGAGAGATGTGGTATGAGCCAGCTGCTAAGGTTCCAGGGAAAGAACCAGTGGGCCTGGGTGATGCTTCTGCTGGGGGACAAAGGGCTGGTTCTGGAAACCTGCACATAGCCAGAATTGGGTAGATAGGAGACAAGGAGACAGCCCTGCAAGGGTTACACACGCTCATGAACTTGAAAAGGCACAAGAGGAAGGTGTTTGATCTCAGTTGGTCTGGTAATGCCAAAATTGTTCTTATCCCTGAACTATGATTATAATTTAATAATGATACAGGACTCAATACATTGGTGTGTGTGAGATGAGTGAACTTGGGCAAGCAATCATGAGAGCTGCTGCTCAAGGAGCCCAGCACCTATCAGGACAGGTCACAGCTTTCCCTGAGGTCCTCTCTAAAATCAGGGAGGTTGATAGGACCTTGCTCAATTTTTCTCAAATCAGGACTCAGCTGAACATGCTTACAAAGACCTAATTTTGAGGTTCATTTAAAAACAGAGAAGTGTGCATCCACTATGAAGGATTAATTCTTGCCATTTACTTCTACTCATTGTTGCCATCCCTAAGCTAAAGTCTGCCCCACAGGGAAGTGCAAGAAGGACTGAATTCAACCAAGAATTAGTATATTTCCAAGGGAGCTCTAAAAAAACCCAGTAATTCAACAAGAGGGTCAAACAGATGCTTTCCAGGCTGCTGAGATAGTTCTTCAGCAGGTACCTGGCTGCATTCTTGCTTCAAGGTTGTCAATTGCTTTCTAGTTGTGGGGCATCCTGTCCTGTTTTAGCAAGCCCCACTCCCACCTCACCACCTCTGACAGTGGGCCATTTGTGCTTTCTGGAACTACAGCAGGTTTGGCAGAGAAGAGAACCACAGGTAAAAAGCCAGGGAGTGAGTCTGGATGCAGCACTGAAGCACGTCCACATTGATGCTTCACCTGCATCAATCATTTTTGGTCTGTTTTGTTTTGGGGTTTGTTTTGGTGGTTTGTTGGTTTTTTTTTTGGGTGGGGGTGTGGTCAGGTTATTTTTCTGGGGTTAGAGGGGTGGGGGGGCGATGCAGTCACCTGGGGCTGTAACAGCTCCAGGGTGGCAAAAGGGAAGCTATGCATCACAGGGTAATTGCGGTGCTTTCGAAGGTCCCTCTGCAAGCAGGATAAAGCGTGGGTGTGTAACATCCAAGAGATGCCCTGTAAATAAACCAGAGGATTGCCTGGAGGAAGATCAGGGAGCAACAAAAGGCTTCACAGAACAAAGTGGCTGTAGAACACAATGTGCTAAACCTGAAACTCAGTAGAGAAAGAACTGGAAGTGAAAAAAAAAAAAGCCATAAAGACAAAGAAACACTAATACCTTAGAGAGGGGAGATGTTTACATTGCTCCATCATTTAAGGAAACAGAAGAATTTATTTTAAGTCAAGACAGGAATAAATAGTGGTCCATCTAAATGCTCACTGGGCAATCTGAATGGAGTTCAGGAAGAGCAGCAGATGCTGTGTGTTATTCTTGTCAAGATATAAATTTCTTCTCTTTATGTGCATTTCAACCAACAATGCTGTGATGAAATGAATGGGTTGGTGGCAGGCTGTGGAAGGACACGTTGGCCTTTCCACAGAGAGGAAAACACACTCAAGTACTGTATGTTACAAACTTTTTCCTCCAGATCACTGGAAGTTTTTGGACCCTTCTAATAAGGAACATCATCTCTTATCCCACTCATCATGATTTGGTTCTGGCAAATACACCCAATAGCTTCTAGGCCAACATAAAATACAATGATCACTATCCAGCTGTGACACCCCAATGAGATTGTGACTGGCTCTGAGGGCTGATGTTGATGTATACCTCTGAGCAAGGCAGCCTGGACCCCAGGGGATGAAGCACACATCACATGACTGATGTGTGGAATTTGGGCACTGGCAAATGAGAAAGGTAAGATCTGTCTCACACAGGAAAGCCCACCTACAGTCAGGTGTCAAGTGAGAAGCAAGGAAAACCAATAGGGAGAGAAAACTTGGGTAGTCAGAAGAGCTACAAGAGTTCAAGTTGGAGTGCTCATATCACTTTGATATTTAGGAACCTCCTTGAGATGCCTTCATTGGATCCCAATGCCCAAGATTGCTTTTTTTAGTCATCTGAAAGTCACCTAATACTACATTCCCTGTAACTTTCTATTGAGGAATGAGAACACAGCTGCATGCATCTTTTTTGTCCATGGCAATGCAATTGGGCTCTTAAGTGTCTTACCAGGTGACACAGATGGAAAGAGAACTCAAGACAGTGTAAAGTGCTATTGCTTTGGTGTTGGCACGTCAGCTGAGAAATAGAACCTCTCCCTATCCAGACCCCATAATTTAGGTCTTTAAGGAGCAGTGATCATGTCCTGGAGAAGGCAGAAAGACAGGCACTTCAGCAGTGAAAAGCACTAGCTGGTAACCTTGGCCTCTCCAAGTCCACTGGTGCACAGTCCAGGCACCATAGAAAAGAGACTGAGAAAGCTTCACCCACTTCTCACCAACTCCCAAAGGGCAAAAATAATTTGCTCTAAAAAGGACTCATGTCTCAGACTCCCAACAAAGCCATTTCATGTCTTTGCACGGAGAGAGATACTAGAGGTAGGACAGCAGTTTTCACAGGGCTCTGCAGCCACACCAGAGCTCACCGGGGGCTGCGGGTGCGTCGGCACACGTGCATAAATACCCAGTGTTTGCCATATCCCAACTCCAGTAAATCTATCACCAATCCCTGAAGTCGCCGCGCCGGTCAGTCTAATAGTCTAGACTAAACAGAAAAAAACACGGAGGAGTTTAGCCCTACACACTTCCCAAAGGATTAGCCGACTCCACAGCAGGGAGGTTTGAGTTAATGCAGATATATGGAGTGTAGCATGAACAACTGGTGTCAGACAGCCCAGCGGTGATGGGGAGAGAGAGCACAGCCAGCTCCCCAGCCCAGATGCTCCCCATGGGATGGTGTTTGAGAATATTCCTGACATCATATTCCTGAGATCACAGATTTGCTGCTGTGGATGCCACAACCATCCCTGTGCATGGGTGTGCACCCGCATCCAACCACCCAGGCAGGGAAAGGCAACTGCCCATGCACAGCTCATGGGGCAGCCCAGTGTAAACCTGGATAACAGCTTTTGACAATAAATGGTTTTAATCCCACCCCCTCCCCAGGTTCCCATAAATATAAAAAAATCCCCAACCTGTTTTCAGTACTTTCAAAATAAAATGCTTTGACTTTTTTAGTCCATCAGCAATTTGGTGCCACATCTACTATTCTTGCCTTTAAAAAGGTATTTAGCAAATTCCACAGTGACATACAAATCTCTCCATTTCACAACCAGCCTTAGACAGGTAGATTTATAGAACAAGCACTTATTGCTAAAGGTGATCTTTCAAATTGTAAAAAAAAAAAGAAAATTAAGGAATTACCTTACTCAGGAGCAAATAAGGATTTCTTCTCATCTCTCTAGCTCATTTAACCATCTGCTTTTCCCTTCTTGTCAGCCAAATCCCCACTTTCCTCAGGACTCACTAAAGTAGGATCTCCTCACTGAGTCTTCCATGATTCTAGGGTGATCAACTGGTAGATCACCTGATCTACACCATGGTAGATAGCTTGCAGCTGCTCTCCAGCAGTCAGCTCCATCTAGGTGCTTTCACTTAGTAGCATGATGAAGAACATGTGAAGTTGCCTGCAAGAAATGCTGGTAGCTGACAAAATAGGGAGATTTCAGGTGTTCCCCATCTTTACTGGCAATTAGTAGATCAAAGATTTAATACCAGACTACAGAGAAGGGCCTAAAAGCCACAGGAACATCTGAAAATGATGAAGTTCCACCTTTGGGCTGTTCCTGCCTGGCTTTGTGTTTGCTACGTGTCTTGTGGGAGCTGGAACTTGTTAACACCTGTCTGGTTTTGTGTCCTTACCATTAACTAGGTCTGGAGTCACTGTATTTCCTTAAATCCATCTCATTCTCTTTTGAGGACTTGCCACAAGCATCCACTCAATTCTCAATGCATTTTAAACTCACCCTAAAACGATCAGTATTCTGGAGACCAATCCAAAACACAGGTCTAGCATGTAAAGAAACCACTCCTGTCCCTCCACAGTGATCCAACACAGTTGCTCAACATTTCCTATCCATGAGCATCAGCAGTGTGTGAAGGAGGCCCTCTCCCTCTGATCCTTCTTCTCAGCTTGTGAATGCAAAGCGCTTTGTGTGTCCTTTGTCATTAGCTTGATTTTGAACAGGCTGAGAAGGAAAGAAAACCAGACATTTCCAGTACTTTTAAGCCCCATTTGGTCTGATTAAAAAAAAAAAAAAATAAAAAAGTCTTTAAAAAAAAAAGAAAAAGGCTGGGGAAAGCAATAACATTTTAAAACTTGTCCTGAATGCAAAGGAAAATGGAGTCCACTGTATGAGTAATTCAGGATTAATTGTAGAATTACGTTCCTCATGTGATGCTGGTTGAGAGAAAAAATAAGCACTCTTGAAGTCATTATAGAAAATCCCAGTAAAATATTACTTAGCTGATTTGTGTAGTCTTATTGGCCCTTAAGGAAAAGAGTGTGGCAGAAATGTCCAATATATAACTCACAGTCTGTCTGTAAGTATGTAGTCCAAAGCTACCTCTCTTTGTAGATCCAAGGAGGGGGAGAAATGTTTATCTGCAGGGTTTTATGGCTGACCTAACAGTGTGTTTCAGGAAAGCATTGCTACTCAGGAAAGCATGGGGCACACAATTAATTTAAAGTCATTGAGATCGAACCGAGGCCTCAGACCACAACCAATTTCTTTCTCCCTCAGCAAATGCTTATTTGCCTGTGTGACACATGAATTCAGTCAGAGCTTTTTACACAAAAGTGATGGGATGATGTCCAAAATTCACCCTACTATGACCATGACTGTGGGGGCAGCAGCATTGCACTGGCACAACTACCCTCCTGGACCTTCTGTCTCCAGCAGCAGTGGGGGGTTCTCTAGTCACATAATTTAAGGCATGGGGAAGGGACTTCTGGGTCTGTGGTGAAGCTGGAAAGTGAAGATGTACACAGTCAACTGTGTACAGGGCAGATTTCATCACAAGCAAGAAGGACCAGGGAGGAAGGGGATGTGCCCAGCCCTGCTGCTGGTGGTGTCCTTGTGGGGGTCAGGCTGATGCTGAACAGGACAGGGCCTGGGGGATGCTTCTGCTGGGCTGAAACCTGCCCCAAGGGCAGAAATTGCAGCCTCTGCCTCAATAGGATCAGCTGGTCCCATCCTCCAGCCCCTCTCCACATTGCAACAGGTCCTTGTCCAGCTCTGTGTGGGGAAAAGGTCTGATTTTGGCTTCTCCTCCTCCTGCTATTCCTCTTTACATTTGTCATCTGTGATTTTTCCTCCTGATAGTCCTCAACACAGAGCTGTTGCCATATAAATAAACAGGAAAAGAAAATGTGAAATAGAAAAAGTCAGTGCTTGCAGTACTATCAAGTAGAAATGACATTTAATGACAGAAATGACATTTAATCCTAACATAGGGATGAAATCAAAAGTGTTTACCCCAACACATTCCAGTTGGAAACAGTGGAAACAAGACTCCCAATCAGATGGTTGCAGTAGCTGCATACCCAGCTTTGTGTGTTTTAGCAGGGATGGGTGATGGTCATCAGGACTCCTGGAGTGATGGGCACTGGCAAAGCATGCAGGAGACCAGCCAGACCTGCAGCCCCAGGACACATGCTGGGAGTAGGGGGGGCTGGGAGTATGTGGGGGGAGCACAGCACCCAGCTGATCACAAGCAAAAAGAAAACTCCCATGCAATTGGGCAACCTCTTTTCAGTCCCAATGTTTCTTGACAAATTTGAGCACACTGAAAATATATTATGTCATGGTATGGAATGGATTTTAAATGCACCAATTGGCTTGCTCTGTATTTTAAATACCTGTTAGAGTGCTGCCACATGGCCCGGCAGGGTGTAACTGTGGGTAATGAGATGAAATTGAGCAAAGGAAAATTAAAGCCAAATAACAGGAGCAAATTCCTCAAGAATGAGATCTCCCATTCCAGACCACATCCAGGCTGGAGAGCTGGACTGGGACAGCTGAAGTGCAGGGAGGGCATTCAATGTGCCCCAGCACAGAGCAAACTCATCTCACCACAGCATCCACAGCCCCATGTGCACTGCAGGGTCCTAATGTGGAAGGTCAGTGGGGTCCCTGCACGAGCCTGGAACTGGCTAAGCACAACACCATATGCAGCACCCCAGGATGAGCTGTATCTTGGAGACTTCATTATTTCACTGGCAACTCCCTCAAGTCCCAGTTCCTGCCTGCAAACCACAGAACAGAAGAACTCAGCACTTTTTCTTCAAGAAAGCCTTTCAAAGGAGCACTTTGCAGCTACTGGTGCTGCTGCATAAGGACTGGGGAAGACCAATGGACTGTCTGAATGGAAAGTAACCCAAAAGTAGATGCAGAAATGCCATAAGCCTGTTAGAGGGTCTCATGTCTCCTTGCTGGCATATCTAGAGTCATCTGACTGTGAGGAGCCACCCTCATCCTGCTGTCTGGACCTCCAGCCTCCCCCATAGGCATGGAGATGGGCCTGACCTTTAGGATTCAGCAGCTAATAGCAATTTGAGATGATGGATTGAAAGCTGTAAAAGCAGTATGCTACACCCAGGCAGGTGTACACACTATATGGATAACTCTGAGTCCTACACATTATCCCCTGAGGTCTCTTGTACCAACCCTCAGCTGAAGCCCCATAGTTCCCTCCACCCAATACCCATCATCACAGCAGGCAAAATTTCTTACTGGTGAGTAAGGAACCCTGAAGGAGAGTTTCTGTCCTTCCTCTGACTTCACAACCTTTTCTGACAAAGCTTGGAACAGTGTATGGAAAAACAGCTCACACCTAATTTCATTTTGGGATTGACTTCTGGAGTCAATTTTAACAATATGGACATTCTTGCCAGATTGCCACAAAGCATGAGAGTATCTGGGGAGGGAACCTGTGTCCAGCAAAGGTGGAGCAAGCAGAGGTGTCCTAGGGGTTTACATCTAACCCAGTGATGCTGGAGTGCAACACACACAAGCTTCACAGGGCTTTTTTTGGAATGGTGCTGAGTGGTTTCATCACCTGTTAAGCCCTTCTCAAAGCCCAGCTACGGATTTTAATGAGCATTCCAGTTGTGCTATAGAAAACTTTTGTCAAGCACTGGCCAACTGCCTAGAAAATGACTGAAAGAGAAAGCTCTGCTTTCTGGCCATGGTTACCTGGCTATCTTCACCTGCTCCACTGCACGTCATCAAAGGACAATTCATTCATTCATTCATTCATTAATTCCAAGCAAACTCCATTAACCTCCTACATGAGCCAAAAGGGTTCTGAATCTTGAAGATGCCCCATGAGTCTCTCCATGACACCAGCTAATTATCTCCTCATTAACAACAACATTAGCATTCCATTTGATATATACAAGTTAATTTGTTAATTGCACTTTAATTACAAAGTTATTAAGAGCTCAGAGGCATTTGACAGAAGATTGCAATTAACACAAGCTGCAAAATTGCTCCCAGCAATTTGGAGATGTGATCGGAAACTGATTCTCTGTGTTCAACTGAGATGGAAAAGAGATAGGAGATTTATGGGATGACATCACTAATTCCCTCTGCTTCCTCTGAAGATGCTTTTGCTCATACCCAGGGAAGCATCAGGAGCTGCCAGGTTGAGAAACTCTTCATGTAACTGATGTCTGGCTCACGCTTCCAGAAGCTCCACTCCTTACTGTGCACCCAGCAGAGAAAGGAGGGAGGAAGGAGCAGAGGAGGCATTCAGGGACTGAGTGGACTCAGTCACTCAAATGAACTGTCATCTGGCAGATCAGGCCTGAACATAGACACAAACATGTAAGTGCTGCCTTATGCTGTGGTGAACCCATAGTAAGATCTTAATCCTCTGAAGTGTTGAATCACACCTACATATGACATTATCACCCACACTGCTGATGGTGCTGAGCACCTCCCAGCCATCAGTTCAGCAGAGCAACTCTCACCTGTGCCATGTGGCTTCCTCGCTCATCCTCTTCCAGAGCTCTTGTGCTGAGGAATACTGTTTTTTTTCTCCTTAAATGTCCACACAGATTGTCTCTGGGCAGGGAGTCTGGCACATGGGCAAAAGGTGGGCACTATGAATCTCCAGCCATACAACTCCTCTATGACTCCAGAGGGGTTTCCTGAGGATGAGGCTACATCCTGGTGTTGCTCCTTCCCAACCCTACATTCACTGTCATCTCTTAGATAAGTAGCTTCCAAACCACTGAACTCTCAATGTCTGAGACCAAGTTCTCCTGCCCTTGGCAGCTACAATGATAAAAAAAGAAAATTACCTGGTGTAACCAGGCGCCAAGCACCGTATAAAATTGAGGCTTTGTTTGTTGCTTCCTCATGTACTGCTATTTGTGACTCATGCCATGATCTGCCCCGTGCCTCCTGAAGAAAACCAGGCAGTGGAGGCTCCCCTGGGCTTGATGAGATTTCTCGCTCTCTTTTTCTTTCTTTCCATTTATCTGAAGTGTCTCACTGCAACGTCATTCTTTAGATTAGCTGTCAGATCTGCTGGAAAAATGCACCGGTGAATATGGCCATTATCCACCCAGCCAGGCAGCCAAGAGCCATGTCATTGCAGCATAAAGGGGCACTGTGGAAAGGAAGAACCAGGACGCTGGCCACAGTGCAGACCAAAGCCAGAAATAAATGATAAATAGGGAGGAGTTATAAATGCATTTAAAATAAAATCTCTTTTTCCTACTAATTGTGGATTTCTTCAATGCTTTCATTTTGTACCTTATGAAATACTGTGAGTTATGAAATGCCAGTGGCACTTTATTAAAAAGGCCCCAAAGAAATCTCCTAACTTCTTTGAAAAAGAACTTGTAGGGAATAATTGCCAGCCCAAGGATTAAGACATCCTAAAGAATGGGAGGGAAAAAGAAGAGAATTACGTCCCTCCTAGAGAAATGTATAAAATAGTGCTGAGAAACCATGCAGATCCAGAAAGGAATTTATTTCCTATAAATTCTCTATATGTAGACTCACTTCTACAGATCTGCATTATGCTCATTTCATCTGGCCTCTATTCCTTTCATCCCAGTCCACTTTTATTGCATTGTTACCTTTGGGAATCCATCTGACTTTTCCAATATAAAACACATCTTTGGGAGTACAGAATTTTCCCTGCTCAGAGAGCCCCGGTCGTTAGCCCTGTATCGGAGTGTTTTTCCTGATCACCCTTTTTGTTCAGACTCCAGCTTAATCGTGACAACATGGAACAGAAAAGATTGGCTTGGTGAAAGTTGTCTTGCACCAAGATAATTTACTTGATGTCATCCAACCTTACATTCAACAGCCATCATCACTTTTCTCCTCATCTGGCTCTCACCCACCTTTTCCAGGGGAAAAACTTAGGAGGACTTTGGTGATGACATGGCAAAGACAGGATGTAATAAGGATTCCATTCTTTTCTGGTCTATCTTTGCAGATACCTGTTACAGCAGTTTCCCAACAGCCAGATCAAAACTCAGTGAAGTGTGATGGGAAATTTCACAGTCCCAACTGTGATTCCTTGGGAAGAATACGCCAGTCTTGAAAATGCCATTTTCCACATCATATTCCCCTCTTACACCTCTTTTAATGCTCTGTTTGGATTTGTCAGAGCAGGAATGGGCTATTACAGGGTTTGTGCCAGCCAGACAAGGCACACACCCTGAGCTCTGGAACCACATGAAACCCCCGTGCAGCACTACAGTGATTACTGGGATGCACCAACCAGATAAGATTTAAAGTCTGAATGATTCAAACTGAAATACTTCAGTTTGACTTTCCTAGCAGCAAATCAAAACGTGTCAGCAAGAGTCAAATCCCTAAATTAATTGTGCTCAGATGACAAAGTTGTTCCTTCTGTTTGGTCCATGGTTAGAACAGGAATAAAACCCAATCATAAGCACAACCTGGCTCGTAAATAAAACCCTAAATAAGAAAAAGTTCTCTTACTCTTTTCAGTGAAGCTACAGCTCCTCAGATTTCTGATGCTCTAAAGCACTGGTGGGCAGAGCAGAGGGAAAGCAGTTCCCAGATGGGAGGGGTCAGTTAATTTTGCTTTGCATTTCACTGTGTTAAAGGAATCTTATTTCAACTAGTATGATGTTATCAAAGCTGGAAGTAATATAGAAGAAATGGTAATAATGATTATTATTATTACTTTGGAAAAAAAAAAAAAAAGAGCTAATTTCAGCAGAAATGTGTCTTTGATGAATTAAAAACTATTCCTGCACTCACCAAATATTTCTATCCAAAGTGGGGGAAAAATTCTCCTAAAATTACAATGTTTCAAAGAATTATGTGGGTTTTCTTGGACAGGTGTTCATTGATAATGAAAATTTGAGGAAAAAAAAAGAAAAAGAGGCCTGTATAGACATGTGCTCCCCTCTCTTCAGACAGTCAGTCATTCTGCCACGACATGGGAAGGGGACGTGTGTGAGCCCTAGGATAAAGCACAGCATGATGGGGTGAAGCAGAAAATAATGACAAAAATGCTGGGAGGTCTGGAACCCCTCTGCTGGGAGGCCAGGCTGAGAGAATTGGGCTTGTTCAGCCTGGAGAAGAGAAGGCTAAAGGGAGACTTTCTTGTGGCCTTTCAGTGCTTAAAGGCGCCCGTCAGAAAGGTGGGGACAGACAGGTAACAGAATGCTGGGGAGTTGTAGGCTGGCATGCATGGAAGTAGATGAGGAAAGTATCATGTGTGAGCAAGTCTGTGGGCTGAGCATTCTGGGAAAATTAATTTCTTAATTAGTGTATTCAGCAGGATTCTCAGTGTATTCTCAGGTAACTGAGACCAACTCTTTTACATTGGCACCTCTGTGAGACTGGGGGCTCCTCAATCTTGTCCATACCTGGGGGTGTCTTTCTGCAAAGCACTGTAGTGCAGTGGCCCAAAAATGTTGCTCTCACACCTTCCCCTGAATTTTGCAGTGAGTAAACAGCTGTCAGACACCAGGACTCTATTCACACTAAATATTGTGAATATTAAGTGCCCCAGACTTCCCACACACTGCCTGGAAAAAGTAGTGCCAGTGTTAAATTGTTTGGCACTGTCTCAGGGCTGCATTTGAGGCTCCAGAAAAAAACAACCCACCACCCTTAAAACTGGCCACACTTACCTGTTTTCAGAGCAGATTTAAACACAACCTCAGCTGCCTCAGGTACACAAGCTGTTCTCAGGAAAAGGGCAAGGGACTGAGTAAACCTGAAAGAAGACAGGATTTTGAGCAACATTAATGTGAAACTCAGTGCCCAGGCTGTCAGCTGGAGCTGGTCAAAACTTAAAATTCAAGGTATTTTTAAACTAGACTCCTTTGACCCAATAGAAATGCTCCTCCTGATGATATTCTAGGCATTTTCTATCAAAGCACAGATCTTCCAGGACTTTGACAGCTAAGAAATGAAAATATGCCTACTAATCAAAGGGAAACCTCAGTAAAACCCATCTATTTTGACCATGCAACTAATTCTCTTCTATTTGAATTACCAAAGAACTGCTTGAAATGTTTAACTTGTCAGCTGCCAAAACCCAGGAATATTTGATCTCTAGTGTTTAGACATAACTCAACTAATTTTATTTACAACTGATCAACCTTTTTTTTTCCCCAGAAATTGCCTTCATCTCATTCATTCTGAATTGAGCTGGGCTGACTGCATCTGCTGGAGACTGCAAAGGCTTTAATATTTATTATTTGCAGAGGACAGCAGCTAGCATGGAGCAGATCCTTCCCACACAACCCAGGACACCTGAGTAGACAGCAGTGTATGGGGAACTACTGACCCTGCTGCTGTCTGGCCCAAATAAAATCAAATTATTGACATCACATGAAGTATTACCAGAAAGTAAGAAATAGGAGAAAGCATTTGCAGCACTGACTTGGTCTTGAGACACCCAGGGTCAAGCCTAGAGATCAAACCAAGTAAAGCTGTTTGCCCCCTTCAGATCCCAGAAGGTGTCACATGTGCTCAGCCTTAGGGAAGTATATTCTGCTATTCAAACAAAAGAGCTTGAAAAATCTTTTCATGTTTTTCAGGGCCAGCTGAATTCCCATTACTGTTTCTGCTTCACTTAAAAGCAAGTTTTCAGTCTCCACCCTGGGCATTTTCAATAAAACACTTGAGCCGCACTTTTGCCCCCAAGTCCTTTGGAGTCCACAGAAACCTTCACCTGCCCAAGGACAGGACCATGTTGGGCTGATGGAGACCATCAAGGACAGATTCCTCAACATAGAGGCTCTTGGGGTGGTCTGCTGTGAAAAGGCAGACAATGACTTCTTGCCTCCTCCAAACAAGCCCTGCAGAGACCAGCCAGCCCTGCTGCTTTTGCTTCGCCTGAACCAGCTTTCTCAAATCTGGCCCTGCGAGCACTTTGTCTCAGCAGCAAAACCCTCTTCTGCATCCCAAGCTGCCCTGCTCTTTTGCTTGGGGCTTCTCCTCTTCCAGAAGAAAGGGGAAAGGTTCAGCTGAATGAGGCAGCTGCTGTTTGGCCGATGTGAGCCTGTTCCTGGGGAGGGAGCAGCTTGGAGTTTGCCTGAGCTCCCCGCGCAGAGCTTGCAGAGGAATGTGGTTGAAAGCCAAGGAGTTGTCAAGCTCCCTCCCACTGCAGATTTGCCAGGAGGTCTATAAAAATGTCATTGTCTCTCAGCTGCTGGTGATTATATTCCCCTTTACTATGGCTGCTGGTAATATGTATGTGTATATATAAGGGGGAATATAATTTCTGCACAGTTCTGGCCTCCCCCTGGCCTTTTTCAAACAAGAATAGACTAAATATAAAGAGACAGAAGCCGTTACTTGGCTGTTTAACCAGTGCCAAGGAAAATGAATAATTAAGAGCGTATTACTTGCAATGAACTTATACTGATGCTTTTAAGTTAGGACCCACTAAGATCCTTTTTAAAATACATCACTCCCCCTTCATCTTCTATACAGAGTTCATATTCTAACCTAATACTTTATAGCAGCTACTGTTTAGACCAGAGTTAAAAGAAAAGCAGGCTGTAGGTTTCCATTAAAAGCCAGAGGAAAAACTTGGGTGTAAAGAAATGAGGCACTTAATCTGGTTTGTCTGTATCTTATCTGTCTGCAACTTCACTTATCATCATCCTGGAAAGATCACTTTGGGATCTGCAGTCCTAGTTGCCAGAAAAACGGTCCTAAAGAAAGAAAGAATTTAAGCCCCCAGCAGCAAAGCTCACTTACATTCCCCTAGTCCCAAATACAAAGGTGCTGAGGAGTAGCTGGTGCCAGGGGAGAACACAGAAATTATGAGCTCAGTTTAGACTGGCAGCAAACCTTCCAGGGTATAGCCTGGCCACAGAAGGACACTTCCCTGTGCCTTTTCTGCTGTAAGACGAAGGCTGCAGCACACTGGTCTAGCTGCCTGGAAAAGGGTTTGATGGCTGGGGAACCTCAGGGGACCTTGTTTAGCAGAGGGTTGCAATCTTTGAGGCCACCCATTTGGAACCAACACAGAATTAATTTCTCAAGGGGAGAAACTGGTACTATGTGTTAAGGAAAAAAATAACACCCTCTGCCACCTTCCACTAATGGCCAGATGAGGATTTGGAAGCAGCTGTCCAGTGTGATGTGGAACAGAGATGACAGCAAAGGACCAACAATGAGAGATTTAGAATATTGTATTTACTGAGCTTATTCAAAACAAGACCAGAGCAGTGACTTGATCACAAAACCTCCAGAGAAGGCTCTGAAACCAAAAGGTCAAGATGCAGCAAGTTTTGTGGCTGTCAACCAGAAGTTAAACAAAACTGCCCAGAAATAAAAGTAAATTCAGAAATCATGATTGTCTCTACATGTGTGTTCAGTGCTGCTTGAGCACCTTAACACAGAAATAATTTGTGGGAATCTCAGGCCTGAATTATGCAGGCAGGATCATCCCTGGGGGCTGTCCTGGCCTCTCATGGCTACTTTCTGCAAAACTCACCTGAGGAGGTTTATTCCAAATGTGAGAACCCAGCTTGAAGGTCTCCAATCAGTGACAAAAAGACAAGGCAAATACACAGAAGTTAGCAGGATACAAAGCCATGACCCACACCTCTGCTCAAACTACTTGGCATTACTAATCTGTCAGTAAGAATATATGTAGTGCCTTTCAGCTGGCTGCACACGTCCATAAACTCACATTTACCCAGGCTGTTGAAGGTATAGGAAAAAAAAAAAAACTGGAAAAAGTGCAGAAAGGACAGAAAACTCCCTTTCCACAGTTAGTTCAGCAGCACCCCTTGCGATTGGCAATTTGGTGCAGTTCTAAACAGGTAACGGGCATTAATTATGAGTCTTGTGCAGTATTTCTCTGGGTAACTCACAGAGCTCTGGGAAGGTGCATGTAAATAGTCTTTGTTAGAGGAAACCACAGAAGGCTGTAAGGTTACACTGGATTTGTACTGACAATCCACAAGATCCGAGATGATATGTTTTCAAGGGATCCAAAAATTCTTCCAAAGTTTTCCTTTTGAAGCCTACCACAAGGCTAATGAAGAGACTGCTCTGCTACTGGGATTTGTGCTTTCCAAAGAGCAGTGACTTAGCTCACAAAAATGGTAGAGAAAATTCAAATTACAGCAGCCCTTCCAGAACAGCAATAAAATTGTTCCAAATTACATTTGTTTTAATTTGAAGAAACATTTGGGGAGCATTGTAGGTGATCAGCAGAGATCTCCCACTCACAGCTGCTTTTTGGCAGCTCCAGTACAGCAGCCAGCAAGTCCGTACATTTAATGGATCTACGAGTCCAGCAGGTCTCATGAATCAAAGGCTCACATGAATCAGTCCCTTCATGAAAAACACAAGTTCATTAAGCCCCCAAATGTTTGTCTAAAATATCTTCCCTTTGAAAGAGCTCTCAATGAGGTTTCTTTCCTTCATTTCCTTCATTTTCATCTCCAGTCAGGTCTGAGAAGCACCCAAACTGGAGTTTTTATTATTTTTGCCATCATCCTAAGAAGAAACTGTTTTGGAAGAAACTGAACAAACAGGGGTGTTTTGTTCATATGTGACACCAGTAAGAGCAGGGGACTGAAAGGGACACATTTGGGTTTGATACCATCTTAATGCTGTTTAAAAAAGTTCATCTTCCTCTAACTCAGTTTTCCCTGATGAAAATAAAGTTGAAAACAGGAAAAGCTTCAGCCAAATTCCCCTGCAGCCTAAACAGCCCTGAAGATTTTTTCTCTTCAGGTCCCACAAACAACTGAGATATCATCTGCACCCAGAAGGGATGTGGAAACTAACTCAGCTCACTGAGAAAGTGGTACTTAGCATGAAGAATTAACCCTCTCCTCATCCCTGAGACAGGTAATCTGGTGGATCCTCACCTCCCCTCAGCAGATGATGTAGGGGTGAGCAGGGTTGTAACCAGGGCAAGTAAACCCTTTGTTACTCACAGACACCAAACTCTACCACGAGCAAAGCACACTCAGGGTGTAAACACCATGCTGCTGAATTTCAGCAATATCAAGACCCTTTTTCTTTCCCTTCCCTGCCACCCCCTCCCCAAAGCAACTTCATAATAAATAAGGTCTTAAACCAAAATAGCTCTTTAGAGAAAGGAATTTCCACCAGGAGGCTTCAACCCACAGGAGCAGTATTTACAGACACTCGATGGCTCTGATCCCAGAGGCGTTAACCACACGACCAGTACCCAGGCAATTTCAAATTTCTGTTTGAATATTCCTACAAGTGCCACTCCTGAGTTGATTTAACACCATGGCTGCGGTGTCTAATAGCTCTCCGGTGATTAATAACAGCCATTTGTTCAAAGCTAACAGCCCCAGTGTGACAGTAACAGATAAATTAGCAACATTAAAAATATGCTAAAGAAAACATTTATGTACTGGATCAGTGTAGTATGTGATAGTCACACACATCAGTTGTGCCAATAACAAGCTATTAATGATGAGTGTGAGATGTTGGAGTAATTTTTGCTCAGTTCTCCTGTAATTGTTCTGACATTGTTCATATTTAGCTTGATGAGATGGGCAAGTTCTCATGACATTAATGTTTTTTTATGCGCTCAGGAATGCATATTGGAAGCAGATGGTGGGAGGAGCAAGAAGGTATGGCATTGTATCCCAATCAGTTCCGTTTGTCATGGAGAAGCCAATGTGCTAAGTAATATTTGGGCATAAATTACAAGGCTATTTACCAAATTACATCCCCAGCACTAGATGTCATGCAAAACATTTTGATAATGCAAATTAAAATTCTTGAGTTCAACCGATTCCAAGATGTGTAACTTGCCCACCAGAAATCCCTGCAGCACTCTGGTGTCCCCAGGGAGGACCAGCAGCTGGCTGATGGGAGCCAAGCCCACACCCAGCATCGCAGACCTCCTCCCAGCCATGTTCCAGCCCAGAGAAAAGCTATTTAACCTAGGTTTTGCTGGAATCCTGAAGTTGACCTGAGCCATGGACTCTCGGCAGGGATCATCCACCTGGACTGAGTACTGGGGAGGCCACACCTCAAATCCTGAGTTCAGTTTGGGCCCCTCACTTCAAGACATTAAAGGACTGGATTGTGTCCAGAGAAGGGCAATGGAGCTGGGGAAGGGTCTGGAGCACATCTGGTGAGGAATGTCTGAGGTACCTGGGATTGTTCAGTCTGGAGAAAAGGAGGCTCAGAGGAGACCTTCTCACTCTCTCCAACTCCCTAATAAGATGTTGGAGACAGCTGGGGTTGGTCTCTTTTCCCAAGGAACAAGTGATAGGACAAGAGGAAACAGCCTCGAATTGTGCCAGGGAAGGTTTAGGTTGCACATTAGGAACAATTTCTTCCCTGCAAGAGCAGTCCAGGCCAATCCCAGGCTGCCCAGGGCAGTGGTGGAGTCCCCATCCCTTGGAGGGGTTTCAAACTGTGGAGCTGTGGTGCTGAGGGACATGGGTTAGTGGTGCCCTGGTAGTGTTTTGTTAACAGTTGGACTCAACGATCTAAAAAGTCCCTTTCAACCAAAACAATTCTATGATTCTACATCTCTGCTTGGTCATAGAATTGTACAATGGTAAGGGTTGTAAGGGACCTCTGGAGATTGAGTCCAGCCCTGCTGCCAACGCAGGAACACCCAGGGCAGGCCACACAGAAATAGATCCCTCAGCCTTTTCTCATAAGGGAGATATTCCTGAGCAAATCTTACAAGGCAAGCATAAAACCTGAAATTTAGGACAAAGCACCAGAAAACCTTGAAAACAATCCAGACCCTGTTTCCAGATCTGAACATACAGTCTCCAACCGCACAGGCAATGGCCACTCACATAGTCTGGGACCAAAATCTCCCTGAAAAATGCAGTTCTGCAACAGCCTTTTAGGAGAAACATTTCTGAAGGGCTCTGCTGATGGGATGGCACTGTCAGCATGCACACATGGGAGCTGGATGTGGAGGCCGTGCTGACAGATACATGAGCTCATTGTTTTAAGCAAGTTGTTGTACAGAGCTCAGCTTCCACTTTGACAGGCCCATTGCAACCGAGATGCTCAGGATCTATTTATCTCTCTTGTCAAAAAGCAATGGCCCACTCTGATTGCTCTTGGTTAATTTCATCTGAGCACTGCTTCCAAGTTATGTTTTGCTTTTAGGTGTTTGTTTAAACACTCCCATTTTCCCTTTCAAAGTTTCTTTGGGGAAAAAAAATCCAAACAATTTTCAACCATAAGCTCCTCATTCAGATGATAAATCATTTCTTATTAAAAAAAAAAAAAAAAAAAGTGGAAAATTTCCACCTACATTTTACCTGGGATGTTCTCCTCCTTGGGTCTCTGGTGGCTTTTGCAAAGGAAGGATTCAGCTTGGGCTGAGCGTGAGGACAGCCTGCAGCCCATCCACATCACCGCCAAACAGAGCCACCTGCTCCCCACATACCCTCCATAAGCCTTGCCAGCACAGATGAGAGAGCTCATGGGACAACCATCCCTTTTCCAGCATGACCTCACAGCTTAACAGCTCCTTGGCTCAAGCCTGTGGGAAAATGTGAGCATTTCTCCCTGCTCCTGATTTTTAAAGTCAGAGTTTACCAGGAGCCAACCACTCCCTTGATGACTACCAAGGAAGTAGCATGATCTGGTGAACAGAGACAAAGACCTTCACCTGGTTTTGCTGGGATTTGTAGCAAGGAGCTTCCCAATCCCAGCCTTAATTTTCCCACCTGGTTGCAATAGAAGTTTCTTCACACTTTGCAGCCTTGCCCTGGATAATGCCATTGTTTACAGATGGAACTGGTTGTCAGCACCTAATTCCAGGGCTGCTTCTTCAGAGACATGGAGACATTATCTAAAGTTCAGTCTCAAGTTACACAATATAAAACCCGGGACCTGCTGCCCCATAAACACCAGCTTGTAGCCCTGAAGCAGTTGAGGGATATCAGTGAGTCACCTCAGGGTCAATGCTTACATTCTTCTTATAAACTCTCTCATACAAGCAGGAGAATCACATTTGAGAAGATCTGATTTGAGGCAGAAAAAGTCAAGGAAATATATTTACTTAAGGAGAGAGCATGGGAACAATACACCAAACAACAGCTGAGTAAATGAACACTTATAAACTACTGTGTTCTACAGTATTAGTCTTGCAAACATGGTTGGACAGTATTTCTTCTCTATGACATGACTCCAAGTCTCTTTGAAACCAGTGCTTCTGCAGCTTTGTTTTCCATCTAGGGTTTCTGCCCAGACACAATCCAGCATGTCGAGACTTTGTAGTGTGCCAATAGTTTGCCAACTACCCAGCAAAGCCCCCGCAATTCCCCTCCCAGAACTGACCCCATGAGTCAGCATCTCTGTTTGCTGTCATGTAAAGTTGCCCCCATATTTCACCCTACCCCAGGATGTTTGCATGATGCAGAAATGTGTCAATCTTTTCTTTTGCTTGAAAGATACCTCCTTGGCAATGCACCCCCACAAGTCCTGAGCTGCAGGGAACTCTCTGACATGTCTCACAAAATGCCCTTCCCAGATTAAAGTGGGGCACATATTATGTGTTGGGCTGAGGTCATTTGTTTGCCGTGGCAGATTTGTGGGAAGGGCAGCTGTGATCAAAAGGATTTGGAGGGGGTATAGCAGCCATCACAGAACCTTCTCCAGATTTAATGGACATGAGGAAGTACACTGAAACTTGGCAGCTTGGTTTTGCTTTGAAGGCATAAGTTATGGCTTGTTCCCAAACAAGCAGGGGCAGATGTATCTCTAGATGCAGATGGTCCCAGAACTCAACCCTAAGTAACTCACTCATCACTGTTGTTGACCATGGCCTTAGCTGACCAGCGTTGGGCAGGGAAGGGCCAGCAGACCCTGGAGACCACTGCTGTGCAAGCAAGACAAGCATGGACTCAGATGGCAGATGTCTACCTGGCTCTCACAGGCCTGGTCCTGTTATGCCTTTATTTTGTCTCTGCTATCAGCCCAGCCAGAGGCTGGGGCCGGCTGTGCTGCCGCTCAGAAGAGAATTCCAGGTTTCATTCATTCAGGCCAAATCTCAACCTGGCTAAGAAAACACAGAGCAATGCAGATCAGGCCAATCAATCACTTGAATTGGCTTTCGCATTTCTTGCAGGCAGCAAAAACCTTAATAAATATCAACTGCTGGAGATTTCCGACATTGCTGGAGAACTTTCCAGGTTACTGGTGGAGCAGAAGTTAACCAGAACCCGGGGTATATGCAGGAGCTCCAAGGCTGAGGAACAGAGAGGACCACAGGAAACTGAGCTGTAGCCAAGTGCACATAAACCACCCAGAGACTCGTGGTGTGCAGGAAGGGAGAGGAAAGCAAATAGCTAAGGCTGGAAAAAGCAGCCCAGGGAATTGCTTGGTGGCATTGGAGGACAATAAAAGCCAAAATGTGCTGTTCAGATTCAAGTGAACGCTTCATTGCAAAGCAGATGGAGTCAAATTTCTCCTGCCTTCAAGAGGAGTCTGTCCTTTAACCCAGAGCCCTGAACAGTGAATTTAAGCCCCTGGAAGCAGCTCACTGAACCCAAGCACACACTCAAGCACCTATCTGTGCACCTGGCTGGAACAGATTTTATGCTAAGACAGCTCACATTGAAGATTGTTGGCTAAAATACAAGATAGACCTAAGGTATACCTGTAGATTTGCCAAAGCTCAAACATACACCTGGGTAAGAGCTGTGCCCAGGAAAGTAGGGCTGGAGGAGCTTCTGCTGAAGGAGCCCCTTGCCACCCCTCGCAGCCCAGGGTCTCCCTCCTCTTGGCTCACACACAAGAGCTGTAACGTGGCTACCACAGCTACCCAGATATTTCCTTCAGCATGATTGGGCAGGAAATCTGCCTCTGTTAGTGGTGCAAGCTCATGTTGCAGACCTTTGCCCTGATGGTGTGAACGTTGCACGTTCCCTCTTTCCCCGCTGCTAGCTCTGCTCCACATGCGAGTCAGTGCAAGATGCTTGTTCTTTTCTGGCTTGTTTCAGACCGAGACTCATTTGCAAGAACCCAACTGTCATCACATTTATTTTTTCTTCCTTGTGCTTTCCTTGGCCTGGCGTGCTGGGCAGCAATGGTATGCGGGCCCAAGGGACCCCAGATGTGCTATGAAATGACGCAGAAGCATCAAGATTTTTCACTTTGAACGGATGGGGTTTTCTGCCCATCGCCAACTTCTTGCAGCCAAGGTTGTTTAAGGGCTTGGGTGAGAAGAAAAGCACTGGTGGAAACAAAGGAAGGAAGAAATGCTCAAGCATTCAAATGCAGTGGTCTGTGGGAGATGACTTGGTTTTAACTGGGCTCATTACACTACAGAAATGGAGCTGCTGAAAACCAGCTCCCCTGACTTCACTGCTGATAAATCTCTGTGCTTCACCATGAATGACTCAGGCAGAAAAATCTGACAGAGGCACACTGCTTATAGTTTTATTTTAAAGGCAGTGCTCCTGCAAAGTGCACTCTGAGGGCTGTGTGAAGATGGAGCCCATTCCTGCCAGCAGAGATTCCTGTGAGGAGCTCTGAGCCTGTGTCCACCCCTGTGGGGGACGCAGGTGGGCATTTTCTAGTACAAAGCCAGAGGTGTTTATGTTGAAAAGGAGAAAAGGGACAGGTCTGGAGCTCAGGTAGCCCAGTGGTGCAAAGATCCATGGCAGCAGCTGTTCCAACTTTATAAAGATTACAAAATCATTCCTCCTCACAATATTGATGAATTGACCAGAATAAAAAGAGTAAGTCAGTCCTGAAAACCACTCAGGGTTGCAGTCACTAACCAGCTTTTTTACGTGGTTCAGCTAAGGTAAGGTGGAGCTGAGCTGGGTCCTGTGCAGACACAGCGGGACATATCCTGCCCCAGCTAATTTATGCTGACAAGACAGAAATGAGGTGGGAGAGGAGCACGTTTACCTTCCCAGGTGACTCGGGGGCGTGCAAACTATTTCCCACAGCTCAGTTTCCCATTTAGAAAATGAGGACAGCAAGACTCACCATTTTTAGCAGATACCAAAACGCCCAGTGCTGTTTAATATCTTCATCAGTGACAGAGACAGTGAGATCGAGGCACCCTCAACAAGTTTGCAGATGGCACAGAGTGGTGTGGTTGACAAGCCTGAGGGATGGGATTCATCCAGAGGGACGGGATTCATCCAGAGGGACCTGGACAAGTTCAAGAAGTGGGCCCATGCAAACTGCATAAGGTTTTGCAAGGCCAAGTGCAGGGTCCTGCACCTGGGCTGGGGAATCACCCAGTATCAGCACAGGCTGGGGGTGAAGTGATCAAGAGCAACCCTGTAGAGAAGGAGTTGGGTGTGCTGGGGGGTGGAAAGCTGGACAGGAGCCAGCATTGTGCACTCACAGCCCAGAGCCAATGGCACCCTGGGCTGCACCCCCAGCAGTGTGGGCAGCAGGGCTGGGGGGGATCCTGCCCCTCTGCTCTGGGGAGACCCCCCCTGAAGCACTGGGTGCAGCTCTGGAGTCCTCAGCACAGCAGAGACAGGGACCTGTTGGAGCAGGGCCAGAGGAGCCCCAGCAATGCTGGGAGGGCTGGAACCACCCTGCTGGGAGGCCAGGCTGGGAGAGCTGGGGGTGTTCAGCCTGGAGAAGGCTCCGGGGAGACCTTCTTGTGGCCTTTCAGTGCTTCAAGTGGCCTGTCAGAGAGATGGGGAGAGACTCTGTAGCAGGGTCTGTTGTGACAGGACAAGAGGAGATGATTTGAAACTAAAAGAGGGAGATTTAGACTGGAGAGAAAGAATAAATGTTTTACACTGAGGGTGGTGAGGCCATGGCCCAGGTTGCCCAGAGAGGTGGTTTCTGCCCCATCCCTGGTAAGGTTGAGCAGGTCTCTGAGCAACCTGCTCTAGTTGCAGATGTCCCTGCTCCCTGCATGGGGTTGGACTAAATGACCTTGAAATGTCTGCTCCAACTCAAACCAGTCTGTGATTCTATGATTCTATATTCCTGTGTTTTTATTGTTAGCTCAATATTGACATATTCTGGTTCAACCTGCAGGAGAACAGCTAGGTTATAATTTATTAAAGAAAAACCTTATGATCAAGTATAGCTTTGATATAGCTATATATAAGCTATACATATAAGATACAGGCATTCCCTCTTGAAAGGGAATTGATGTTCAGGTAGTACAGCCCTGCTGATGTGCCAGGAGCTCTCAGCTGTGCAGGGGACCTCAGAGTGAGCCCTGTGATGCTTTCCATCTCCACCCTCCCTGGATTTTAAACCAAGCACCCTTGGTATGATTTCTTTTAATTTATTTATTACAGAAGAGTTTTTTTTAAACCTCTGATCATCTGGTTTCTGTACATTATGTGATACTGGGGAAGAGAAACTGGGGCTATGCAGCCTACTTCCAGTGCAGTTCAGGACACATTAATATCCAAGGTGGGAAAACATTCCTAAATAGTAATAATTGTTGGATTAAAAGGAGGGAATTGAAAGCCAGAAAATGGAGAAACGGAAGTCTATCAAAACTGTCATTAATAAAGCAGAACAAATACACCAAACAGACTCAAATGGTAAACCACAGACACTGGGGGGCACTTTGCCTGCTCGCAATAAAGGGAAGGTCTCACGAATTGCTACTCACCATCGAGGGAAGTAGGGCAGAGTGAAACCACCACAGCATGTGGAAAGAAGGCTCATGCCCAGGGCCAGCTGTCTAACAAATGTTTATGATTTTTTATTTACTATTAAACTTCGCCACTCTTCCCTGTGCTGGCAGACTCAAGACTTCTATGAGAACAGACCAAACTTCACTCACTTCACAGATGGTCTCTGATAGAAACTTGTCTTTCCTAATCGGGGACTTTAAAAATAAAAATAATAATAATACAATGTTCTGGTGAGAATAAAAAGGTGTGTTGAGCTCCCACCTGTAGCTGTGAAACTGGCAGTTCTGTGAACAGCAGAGTGAAAGTTCTCTGTTTTCCTATGGATGTGTCTCTCTCCCTCAACTGATTTTGTAACTGAATTAGGCTGAGATTTCTGTCATCTCTGTCCATGCCTATAAAATTCCTCTCTTGCTCCTTACACAATTCCCCTCACAGGAGAAGTTGGCTGTGACATGTCAGCTGCTGTGCTTGGCAGCGGGAATCGGGCCAAAGCGATTACAGCAAACTTGAGGCTGTCCAAACCTCAGCAGGGTTTGGGCTTTCCCCCCTACTTTCAGCAGCCAATTTCCCAAATAGGTACACAAATTCGAAATTTAGATATTTACCCTCCTGTCAAATTTGGTTGAAATCAGGCAGCATTTGAACATGAAAAGGGGTACAAGGACAGGCAGAAATACACATCCCTTGACTAACCAACTGCCCAGACACCTTCCTCCCTATTGCAGGAGAAAATAATGTTTTGAGTCTGCCTGGGAAAGGAGAAGTGTTTGCAGAAAGGTCTCACAAACAAAACTCTGACAGTTGTAAGCATCTCTCCTGGAGGTGCTCCCTTGGTTCCCAATATCAGCAACATCTTCAAATGTTGTGGTCAAATGCTCTTTATCTGCAAACAGCATTTCCCAGAGCAGAGAAAGTTTCAAAGATCTTCCTTTTTTCCAAATGCTGCTAATACAGCACGTAGGGCAGAAAAGACCCCCTCATGTGGACCTGGGTCCCACGCTGCCCTGTATGTAGTACAAAGTAGTGTCCAATGCCTATACCCAGGGAAGGATTGATTATAAGAAGCAAGCCAAGAATACAGCTCTGCCTCTCCTGGACAGCCCTTGATTCCCATTTGCCACCAGGATGGGACAAATATGCTGGAGAGTGTCTCTGAGCCTTGCTCCCTGCACAGGGAGAACCCTAGAAACTGTGGTGCTCCCTTGCTACAGTAAGAGGCACAGCTCTTGTATCACTTGCCAATGTGACCTCCAGGCTGAAAATACCTAACTAGTCTGTTCTCCCTTGTCCTAGCACAGGGTTGACTTAGTATAACCTGTTCCTGGCAAAACCCAAACAAACAAACAACAAACCAACAAGCAAGAATCCCCCAATGAGACTGGGGACTTGCTGGTGGATTTGTGTGATTTCTTGTTTCCCAGCTGTTCAACCTTCTCACAGTCTCAGGCTGAAACACGTCCCAAGCAGCCAGTTTCTTTTTTGTGTGACAAGAAGCAACACCATTTTTTAAAATCATGCAAATGAGGAGCAAGATCCATGTATAAAATAAACAGACAACCCATTTTTCACCTATAATTGTTTCTTTGCCACATTAATAAAAAGATGGTGTGTATTGTGGTTAATGGATATGTAAATGAAAGAAGATTAATAACTCATTTGGAGAGAAATGGGAAGATTCATTTACCTTCTGTAATTCCTCTGTGCTTCCCATCCTCTGTTCAATGTCCTTCCAGATCCCAGTCTGAATCAGGTCCCTTTGGCACGCCAAAAGAGTAGAAACAATATTTCCCATATTAAACTCGAGACTGTGTCTAAAGCATTTGTATTTTTCATCTCTTTGAGGGCGTCTATACCATGTATGGAATAAATCTCCAGTCACATAAAAAGATTTGGACCAAACAAACCTGGCCTGGATGTGAAGGTTTAGGATCTGTGTCCCAGCTGGATAAATAAACCCCCTTGCCAATGTGTCCTCCTGTGGGAGCATAGGCTGGGCAGAGGCTTTTCACTGAAAAGTTCTTTTCATAGGTGTCTTTTTCCATCCTTTACAAGATCCATACCTATAAGCAATACCCCTTTTTATTTTTGACAATATGATTCTGGTTTTAATCTGGAAATTTTCTCTAGAAAATGTCTGATGGGGACACATTTCCTTCCCACCCCCCTTATTTTTGAACTACATCCCTCCTGTGTGTGCTGCCTGTCCTGCACAGCCCCCTTGTTCCATATTCACTCGCACTGCAGCCATAATACGGACCCCACCAAAGCCCTCAACCTTTGCATGGAAAACATCAGTTTCCTGAGAGCCATCCTGCCTATTCCCAGAAGGTCTCCCATATCCTCCCAGAAGCATTTCTTTACCTTTTATTTCATCAAGGAGTAAAAGTCCATTTGCCTGCTCCTGTAAGAAAAAACAAGGCAACCTGTCAGGGAGTTCAGGCTCCAGAGTCTGCAGGAGGCATCTCACACCAGCATGTGATAAGGAAGATGTCTGGGAGCAGACACAACCTTATTCAAGGCATCAAGGCCATGTAGGAGGAGGCCCTGGGAGTCTGTGTGATAGAAATAAAAAGCAAATCACTTTTCAAGGGAATCACTGTGAACTTTTTAAAAGTCAAATGCTTATTTGCCTTCTTCTTGCTAAATTTCCCTTGCTTTCCAGGCTACATTTTAGAAGAAAAGTTGAACAATCAGGAAAAAGTGACCATTACTTTATATATTTTTGGACACTTCAGTCCAGGGACACGTTCCCACTGAGTGACTCAGTCCCAGGAGCTGAGTGTCTGTAGCTGGAGGAAGTAAACCCACCCTTCTCCTCCACCACATCTGCTCCCGATGCTCAGGACTGCAAACTTAATTCACACAACAGC
>JAOEGS010019058.1:0-16785 GCA_025447755.1 Corythornis vintsioides
AGAGGGAAAAAAATATAGAAAAATAATAATAAAAAAAAAAGCTAGGGGGAAAAGAGCAGAAGAGGGTGGGGAAGAGGAGAGAAAAAAAAAAGGAAATTAAAAAAAAAATACAAAGATAAGTAAAAGAGAAAAGTAAGGAAAAGCAAAAAGACACAGCAACATTCATAAACAAACAAGAACCAAAAGACACCCCACAAACCAACAAATTAAAAAAAAAATCCCAAACAAAACATCACGAAAAAACCATACAAAACAAAACCCAAGGTGAAAAACACATTCACTTTAAGACAATAGTTATCAACTCCAGAATTTGCTCACTAACAAAGCCCCTGTTTCAAAGCTGACTATGCAGACTTACAGAACTGGTTCCTGATGAAAATCAAAAGTAACTGACTTCACCAACTTTCTTTGTATTCCTCAAGCTACAAGGCAACTTAATAGTAAAAAGTCACCCTAGAATTATATTTAATATATTACACAAGGAATAATAATTTAATATATCACACAAGGAAAAACTTTTTCACCGTGAGGGTGACAGAGCTCTGGAACAGGCTGCCCAGGGGTATTGTAGAGTCTCCATCTCTGGAGACATTCAAGACCCGCCTGGATGCGTTCCTGGGTAACTTAGTCTAGGTGAGCCTGCTCTGGTGGGGGGATTGGACTAGATGATCTTTCTGGTCCCTTTCAATCCCTAACATTCTATGATTCTATGAATATACAGGTGTATTTACATTTAGCATGTACCTGATATAAAAAGAATATACCAAGAGAGACAAGAATCTTACTTCTGAAAAATAGCTGTAGACATCCTATGTAAAACAATGCTTGTCTCCCTCAGTACTAGGACATTCAACATTCACAAATTTTACCTAGTCAAACTCTGCTTTGATTAAAATTCTAGGACTTCTGCTTCCAAATAGTACCCTGCCAGTTTTCACATATTCTGTAACTGCTGTCTCTTAGGTACTGGCCCTTTTCTTTCCTTTCTCATCACCTTTCATAAACCTTCCAGCTCCTGAGGTGAGCCTTTCCCATCATTCTGCCAACATGTGTATAGGAGTTATGCTCCAGCCCTTGGTAAATGAGCTGCTACATATTGAGTTCTGCTGGCAGCCACTGCTCCTGATGAAGGTCATGCACCTGGGAGAGATGTCTTTATGATTTAATCCACTGCACGCTGAGCTCTGAACAGAAATGCTTTTCACACATTTCAGCACTAGATCCTCCTGAGAATGAAATAGATGTAAAGTAGGGTGGCCTACCTTGGCCAATTTAGGAAAGGAATAAATGCAGACTAAGATAAGTGCAAACAGTAGAGAAAGAACAAACAAACAAACCCCGCAAAAACAACACCCAAAACAACAACAACCAAAACAAACCACAAAAACACCACCAAAAAAAACCCAAACCAAACAACAAACCAAGCACAATAAGTGCTACACTAGCATGTTTTGGATTAATGTGGATGGGGACAGTAGTCAGTTTAATCACATTTAGTCTAAAAGTTATCATATGGGGTAGGAAAGGAGGTTTTGTTTGCTCATTCGCTTTTTATCTTGTTGTGGTAGCTTTTTACCCATCTATGGCTGTACAAAAACAAACATGCACTCTAAATTGAACAGAAAACTTAGAAAAATAAGTGTCATGGAAAATGTAAAAGCAAGAAATATGGTATAAACATTATACTAGATAGCACACAGGTGTTTATGAAATACCATAAGCACAGTTTATAAATCCTGTGACCATTTATCTGTTCCAAAGCACTGTTGTGAGCTAAGGCAGAAATATCAGTCCAGAATGTTTAAAACATGATTTTATACTATTATCTTATGTAAATAAATTCTGAAAATACTTGGTTTTTTCTTTTTTTTTTTTTTTTTCCTCCATAAAATACAGGTTCTCATTCTAGTTTTCCTCCTTTGTATTTCAATAGCAGACAGAACCTCTCAATCTCTTCCACATTTTGCACATACAAGAGCCTACCTCTCATATTCTCATGCTACCAAATGTATTGGCTTTGAAGCAGCTCTATTACTTTTATAGAAATCACCCCTGGACTTCTGTGTACATTTTCTTCAGCCAAGATCTAGTATTTCATAGATGTACCAGAGCTAGGCTCTGCTATTATGTGATAAGAAAACATTTTCATGATAATCAGTGGATTTAAGATAGGCTACAACTTTGTCATCAATAAATGGTAATAATGGTAAATTGAATATAGTGAACTTATTTACAGTAGTATAAACTTAGAAGAGTCAAAGAAACAAAATTCTGTCTGTTCCATTAAGAACAGCTTATTCTCCATATTATTTTATCCTGTTCATTCATTCATAAATGTTATCTGTTTCCCAGATGGGCTTCCCATCTATGTTCTTTATAAATAAATCCCTGCATGTTTACAGAAACTTTCCTAAAGATTTTTTTTTTCCTCCTAAGAGATATTGGCTGCCCATCCACCACTGTATGACCACTGTGATCCATTCCTATCACAAAACTGCTATGGCAAACCTCACCAGTGGGTTTAGCTATAACCCAGTTGCTCTTCATACCAGTCTTTTGTAGTCTTGTAAGCAAGACAACTCCCAAGCCACAACAGAGAATTTCAGTAAGGTATAAGAGGAAGTAAAAGGAGGAATGAGTTTGGAGTCAATTACTTGTCTTGAAGATACAAGTGAGGAGAATTTATTTTTTTTTAATTGCAGCTCACCAAGTCCAATTTTATAAAGGATTAACTGTTCCCATTTTAAAAGTTGTCAGTAACTTCACAGGCATGCCATCAAGTCTTTGACCATTATAAAAAAAGGTGTTACATCCATCTCTTAGCTAAACAATAAATTGTTGTTTCTTCTGATCAGCCTAGCACCATCACAAAAAACTCACTCTATGAGGATGACATGAAACAAACCCCAATCACCGGTATGTACGTAAGCATCCAACCATTTCTACTAAATTACCCAGAGCTCCTGGACAGTGGCCACCATGCCTGTTCCATGCCTTCTATGGTTCACAACCAAGTACCAAATTCATAGTGAACCACCTTATCATGGTGGACATGTATAAATCCTCATCTGTGAAACATTATTATCCCTTAAGTCCTTACGTACTCTAAAGCAGCTCTTACTCATTTGGAGCTATTCCACAGAAAAGATACACAAAAAATGCATAGTAACTTACTTGTGAGTCAACCGGCAAACATTTACTGTGGTCCATCCTCAAATTAATGTTGTCACTCACTTACTAGCTAAGACAGAGCTCTTTCAGTGCCTTTAAACAATGTTTACAACATGGTCATTGTCATCACCTGGAAGGAATAGAGGCACCTGAACTTACTCATAATTAGGCCAGGCCCATCCCTGAATAATTGTTGAAATGAAGCTGATCCTGAAGAACCACTGTTGGGAGGTCAGGAAGATACCCTGAAAAATCATGAAAACAATTGAAAATCACTATAATCTTACACATAACTCAAGATTACGCAAAAAATGTGGTATATTTTTAGACTTTCTTTTTAGATTTTATAAAGTACTGTTATTTTGGTATATAAAATTTAGAAGGTGACATAATGCCATAGGGTCATTATCTTCTGGTGGTTGGGATGCAGACTTTGACAGTCTCTTTCACTGACCTTTGCAATGTCTGACAACTCTGCAAAGGCTGCAGCTGGGATTCTCTTCTTAGAAGCACATACCTCTGCAGAACTCAAATTGGAAGACTATTTTTTTTTTTCTATCTGCTTGCTCTAGACAGTGTTATGTAAAGACAGAGGGCTCTTGTTTGGTTGGTATTTGGTTTATATTTCAAAATAATTTTTGAAATTATAGAAATTACTGATTTAAATGTTAATGCTTAACATATCTTCAACATCAGATGATGTAAGAACTAAACAATGTATTACTTAATATTTTTTAAGTGTTAAAGGAGCTCAGTTTATTATGGAGTCCTGAAGATTTATTTGTATAAATTTTCTACGGATGTGTAACTCAATCTCTCTGGGTCTACGATAATTTAACATCTGCTGTTTTCTTATAATACTCTAGAGTGCCAACCTATGTTTCTAAGAATACAATGTTCCATATACTCCAGATTAAGAAAATAGTCAGTTTTACTTTAGCCACATATAGCCACATTAAATACCTGTAAACACTTCTATGTTGGTCAAAATTATCACTGTTCTTCCAATTTAAAAAATGGTGTAGATATTTCTGTTTCAAAAACCTGAAGAAAAACAGAGGCTGCACATCACATGAACTGACATTAACCAAACAGACAAACATCTACATAAAGAGCAAGATGAGTATTTTTGCTTTTAGAAAATGAGCTATTTCCATCAGTAATTTTGGATGGTAAGTTCTTTTTATTTTCTTCTAACAGTTCAGAAGCAGGTTTATAAAATAGCCATTGATGCAACTTTTCATGAATCCAGTGTGCAAGAACTAATATGTCAGGAAAAAACAGATGCCTTTACATGAAGGTAGCAGGATTGCTGTGGCAGCATAGTTCTCCAGAGCAGGGAAGAGATCAGAACAAGGACCTGTTTGATATTGGTGGGTATGGCTGCCTCAGCCATCTGCAGGATAGCAGGGGCTCTGTGAGTGACTGCCATGTTACATCAGGGAGGTCTCTGATCTGGAAACCTCTCTTTTTGACTCCCACTGCTTTCTTATGTCTCAACCATAGACCAAAGTAGACATGTCTGCTTCCTGCAGCTGTCATTATCTAAGAATGCTATAATTCTCAAACTGTATATAATAGTATGAAAACACTTTTATTTGCTTTTATTAAAGGAAAAGGTTTTCTTGTGCAGGGATTGAGATACCACTAAATTACTATTAGCAGAGTAAGATTTCTGGGTAAAAAGAAAATATTTAATGTATTTTTATCTGGAAAGAAAAGCATTTCAATGTTTTAATTAAAAAAAAAAAAAAAAAAAGGAAAAAAATCCTCTTATCATAGAAAATTTCTTCTTGAACTTAGAAAAAAATCACAATACTGGAGAACACTGTGTGATTGTTAAGTCAGTGTAATATCCAGAGATACTATAACTGTCATGCAATAGGATTTACCAGCATTTACCTATTGTATCATCAGTTTGAAAGCTCCAAATCTATATACATACAAATTATTCTAATAAATGGTGAGTTGACAGGGAACATCTGCTCTAGCTGGTGAACCCACTAATGTGATCCACCTGTCACTATCTAGGTCATTACAAAGCTGTAACTGTGAACTGCTGTAATATTTTTGGCACACACACAAAGTCCCAAGTTGCACTTGAACTGACTGAACTGAGGTCCAAGATTAATATACCTTTTTTGTTTGTTTTGTTATCCAATATGCATATTTACAATACTCACTGAGGCCACTGAGAAAATATCAAGAAAATTTATTTCAGCATGATTTTGCACTCTTTTTTTTTCAGATAGAGGCATTTCAGAATGAATTTGAGTATATTTGCCACAAATAAGAAGACAAGTGTGGGAAGATAGTAGTCATAAAGTAGTGGTTCAGAGACTTCTTTAGAGCACTAGTTTTCACATTTTGTTTTTCTAGGTATCATTCTGTTTATTCCTCTCTACTCTGTACCAGTCAGCCTAATAACCTGCTAAACCAAAATGCTTTTAGCAGTAATGTCAAGACTCAGAACTTTCTCAGAATTTTTAAAATGAAATATTCAGATAAACCAGAGATAGTCTGGCGTAGGTTTCACTGCTTATAGCAAAGCAGATAGTAATTAAGAATGTAAGAACTGACCCACCTTGAGCATCTAAAAAAGAACATTACAGTTTAGGTCATTTATGTCAAATGCACCTCAGAAAATGAAAGTTCTCTTGCACAAATGTGGCACATCATATTTTTAAAGGCAGAAGCCCTGATGTCTTACAGTACTATGGCAAAAGCACTTAACCATTCTACATATACAGACTACTGTTATTTCTGAGGAGATGGCTAATATACCATCATGAACCTAACAATGTATTATCGTTGGAATATTCACCTGAAAACTGGAACATCTCAGCTCTTTTTTTGGATGTATTGCAATTACTTTTCATCAATCCTTAAATCATCTTCAGCAGTCAAAATCTTTGTTTTCCATTTGTAAATATGGGAAGACATATTTACAAAAAAGACACCATAGATTACCAACACTAAGATTTTCTCCTGGTATAACCATTGCTTGTGATACTTAATTCACCAAAGAAATGTACGAGCATAATCCAGAGAAAGCTATTACAAAGATTTTACTATACCATGCTGCAAATTATTCAAAGAAAGCATTATAAATTATTTCCTGCCTAGCTCTAAAGGGTACACACTGAATTCTCGGTCTGTGTAGAAGTCAGAGCAGACACAGACACACTACAGTTTCTTCTTCTTGCATCTCTTGTAGTTCAAAGACAAAACTCAGTAGTTTCCAATTTTCACCATCTTCCATATTTCCAGCTGAGCAGACATTCTCTTTTATCCACTGATAATAAAGTATCTATTATTTGGGCAGAGAAGTGAAAAATTATCAGAGTAGATTTTGCTCAGAGACAAGCTAAAACTCAGATCAAGCTACCCTAGCTTAAATGAAAGGAGAAATAAGCTGTTTTGTACTGTCATAACCTTGGAGCTCAGTGGGAGTAATAGAAGGGGTAAGAAAACACTACAAAAGCATAAGTAGGGGGAATGTGGTGACTAACTGGATGCCACGAAATTTCAACCTAATACTTCTCCTAAAACTTAAGCTTGGAGCAGGAGATACTAGGTGAAGTAGTTGTAACATCTCTTACCGAATCCCAGTTATAACCTTACAGAACAATGGGCTTGTTTCACTGCCAGGAAACTGCACAAACTCCTACCTATTGAATTTTCTTTGGTAAACAAATTGCTCTCTTTCTGTTACACCCCTTTAGGATACCATGAAAAAAATTTTCAAAGGACTTTGAGCTAATCCCAATTTAGGATGAGACTACTTTTGACAAAAAAAGATCCACAGATTCTTGCAAGAATAAGTTACTACCAGCATTCATAGATACCTTGTACGTTACATTAAGTACATTAATAAATTGACATAAAATGAGATGATCTGCATACTGAAGGTAAATCCTGAAGCTTATATATCTATAGTATCTACACTCCTATTTTGGGATATTTTTAACCTTGTCTCCTAGCTGATATGTCTCCTTTAAGCAGGTGTAGCACCTGATAGGTGATAGTTTAATTTCCTCCAAAAGAAGTCCAGATGTCATGAACCAAAAGATCTATGCAAACCAAATCAACAATATGCATTAAGCCGAACTGATCAGGGGCTTCACACCAGAACTGCAGCACTGCTTAGAATTTAGGGTTCATCTTCATTATGGGCTTACTATGGATCAGGAATGAGCATCCCAGCTATCCCTTCTTATTGGATTTGCATGTTGAAATGATCTCAAGTTAACTGAATTAGGCTGGTTTCATATGAAACTAAATTAGAAGTTGCTATCCAACTGGAAATGAACTTTCAGTCCTTATGTTGTGATGAAAGCTACTAGGAACTAAAAGAGAATTCCTAAAATACCTACAGTATTAATATCAGCTTCACAGCACCACTTCTTTCTTTTAGAACCCTGTTCCTATGGGTCTAAACTTCTTTGCAAATAAAGGCGTGACTTCAAAGTGTTAAAATTTCACCTCCAGGTTGTTAGTGCTGGATAGCATTTTGGATTATCAAAGCTTCCAAACAGGTTTTTCTGTTTTGCTGTCCATAAGATTTCTTTCTTATGAAAGCTATTTTGTGTACCTTAGCAATAATCTGACAGTTGGTTGATATTTCTTATCACTCCAATGTCTTTTATTATTGTTCATGCAAATTCATTAGTTTTCAATAGTTTCTAACTACAAGCTCATTGTTAAAGTGAAACTTCAAAATGATAGTGAGATAAAGATTTCTCATTTTAATTACAAAGGAATTAATTACGCATTCCTTTTTAAAAAATCAAAATTAAACACAAGCTAAAGGTACATTTAATTAAAAGGGTATATGAGTTTGTAGACTTTACCTTCTTCCTTAATGTGATCATACTCATAAATTTCTTAAGGTTTTAGGACAGTTGTAGAAGAAAAAAAAAATATTGGTCAATAGATACTAAACTACCGTACTAAGGCAATGATATATAACACCTATTGGTATGTTTACATTGGTTCTGATATTATCTACTTTCATAAATGAAACAGTCTCTTAATCAAGATTTGGCATATAAAGAAGGTCTGACTTTCATGGAAAATAAAAAATACAAGCTATATTTTGTTTTAAAACTTTTTAAAAGAGACAATTTCTAATTGAAAACTACTTTTCTGCATGGAACACCTACTAAATTTATAGTAAAACTAGGGGGAGTTTTAACAGATCTATTCATTTCAGTGAGAACCTTCACAAAGACACAGAAATATATTGCTGAACCATGGCTGTGTATAAATACAAGCTCTAAGTAAACATACAGATTTTAAAGTGCTTTAATTCTTTTCAATGTGACTATGTTACCAGTAGTTTTTTTTCCTGGAAATGTTTGTTGTTTGTAGTCATTACTATGGAATATTTTTGGAGTTCTACTGCAGTATGACTAATGAATACCTAGAGAACACACCTATAGTGGCCAAAATACATTCTTTCTTTATTTTTTCCTATATTTTTACATGAAAAAGAGAATGGAGGACTAAACCATATGAGAGCATCCCCATATCTGTATGGAAATAGATCTGGGAGGAATCTACAGATACCAACTTTATGCTTAAATTTTATCTTTGATAAATTCTCTGAATCTGGGGAAATTTGATGTGAATAAGCAAAAAAATGGGTTGTGCACAAGTAATTTATCTTGAGATTCTTAGTGTGTTTGAATCATCATGCTTTGGTAATCAGAAGTGTACAACTATTATCATTGATTATCTGTTTAATATAGCAGCACTTACAGATCCTTCAATGCACCTTTCAGGTTTTGAGCCAGTCATGTATTTTTTTTTATTTGAAGTGTAGGCTCAGAGTCCTAACTCCCCATTTTCCTGAGTTTAAAGCCTAATCACCCTTCAGGAGCTGAGAAAGGTGCTTTTCAAAGGAAGGACATTCCAGAATTCTCTTCACCATAGTCTTTTATCATATTCAGTGGGAGGATCCTATGCTAATGGATTTCTGCATTACACAGAGAGTTTGCAGGAAGAAAAGCCTTCTAAACACTCTGAAGGACTTCTCTAGAGCTTAGACTGAATGTTTAATTTCTTCTTTTCCCTAGAGCATAAATTACATAAATGATGTTTCCACACAGGTGATACTGGCCCTATATTTTGTTTATAAATTAATTCTGTAACTTTTATACAACACACATTTTTTCTCACTGGCCTGTCATGATGAGGTTTGCAATACTGTCATTTTCTGGCAATCTTCCATTTCCAACCATACAGCCTGGAAATACTTTATTTGACTTCCATGGGTAAATGAATGAAAAGGTTACTTTTCTGACATCTTCATATTAATAATTTTAAACATTCTCAGAGTGCTGCCATGGACATTTTATGTCTTCTGCCTGGAACTTAAAAACAAGTAGGGCATGACTGCTTATTTTGTTCTGACAGATTAAAAATGTTGTAACCTCATAGTCTAGATACTTTGCAGATATGAGAATGAAGGTGGTGTCTGAAGATACAGTGGTTAAACCCTGAAAGTACTGAAAATTTACTTATGTGTTAGTTGACAATTTTTAATCCAAGTAACAAAAATTGTCTTGGAAATTCTTCCAGCTCCTTCCACAAAGATTAAGAGGCCATGTTCTCCAGTCTTAGATTAGGCCTTTAAATCTGATATCAAACAGCCTTAAATAAATATTCTATGGATATTTATGAAGGGATAGCATTTTTTAATTTGACAATCTAAATACATTAGATACTAATAAAAAAACCCAGATCATAACTGCTATAATCAAAACACCTTCTGCTTTCAGGGGGATTCTGTCAAGCTTAAAAACATTATTCAGGAGGGTACAAAGTTGTTTCTTCGACAAACTAAATAACACTGAGCTTTTTCTAAACAAAGAGTAGATTTCTCACCTGAAAACTCCTATTCAAAGTTTTTTTACACAGTGACCTTATTTGATTATAGGTCTATAAAACAATTAATGCCTGGTTCCATAAGGCAAGTTATAAATTTTCTTCTTCAATGAATCAATTCTAAAAATTATATTTATTTCTTTATTTTTTTTTACATTCTGTAACATTTTCAAGGCACTGACAAAACAGGTTTTGACCTTGGTTCTGCTGTGTAATAACAAAGAACAGCAAAATTATTTTTTTCTGAGAGTTAATGTGAACCAAAATTCAGTCTGGAATTCTTAAAGCTGTAACTCTGCTCTCTATTTAAGATTTTATTTTTTTTTTTTCATAGCTGATACAGATTAAGTATCTGTACTAGATAGTACTGACTAGAAGTTTGTACTGGATGATGCTGCAGGATTGATGACTTGCATTGACTCTGCATATTAGATATTACCACAGAATATTCAGCTAAATGGGATTTTTCGGTAGTGACTTAATTGTTTTGACAGGATAATAATGTATGCACACTTTTTATCAACTTTTTGAAAGCATATTGTGCTTCACAGTGAGATATGCTGTGACTGGTATAAGACATTTTCCATAGTAAAGGCAGCTTTCAGCAATCAAATGTGTGATGAACAGATAGAAATGCTGTATCTCAATTGAAAATGATCAGCTAGTTTCATAAGAATGGAAAAATACTTGAGATATTAGGAACCTAAAATGAAAAATCTGTATATAACGTTACGATGTTTCTGCATCAGGTACAGCTGCTTCAAAAAATACTTGAGCACCTACCTTCACTTTATAGATGAACATATTTTACAACCTATGAGCTCAGTCTTTGTTGTAGCATAGACAATAGTTATCACTGAAAACATTAAATTAATTCAATAAAGAGGACAGCACCCTTTTGCAGGTGCAGAGGGCTCCTGGAAATTTTGAAGGGGCATGGAGGATTTGAGCATCCTCAGAAATGGGAAAGCACATAGCAGTTGGGCTTGAGTGTCTGAAAAGAAACACATGTTCTTTCCTAATCTGAAGATGTCTTGCATGCAGCTTTTCTGGAAGGCAGCTTTCCTAAAAGTCAAATACCAGCCTAAATTTGCTCAAGAATATTATCTCAACTTCACTCTGTTAACTAAGCTGCTGCTTAGTAATGCCTGGGAAAATAATTTTTACATACTCTATGATACCTGTGTTCTCAATTACAAATGGAAAAACAAGGATGTCATCGAAAAAATTGTACTTATAACATTAAAAGTGAGGAGAAATGTCTATACATTCATACTAGGACAAAATGGCTCTAAAGTTCTGTTGTTGATTGCTTTGATGCCACAGTAGTCCTATGTTTGGTTAGCAAGCATGCTTAATCCATTACATAAGAAGTGTATAAAATTTTGTAGATCAGTATGATATAGAAGACTGTTTCCCATGAAATAATAAATTTAGGGTATCAATCATATAATAGACAATTTGACAATACAGTTTCTTCTGCAAAATATCATTCTGTACTTGTTTCATTTATAGCTTATAATATAAAAATGTATTAACTCTTGAAATTAAAAATGGAAAATAAGGAATAATATTAATGTAGTATATCAAAGTCATGGCTGTTGCATGACTTCAGTAGTCCACTCAGCTTCAGAACGTTAACATTTTTTGATCTGGAACTTTTTATCTTGTAGATCAAAAGATGGATCTTAAAATTCTGCTTATCTTAAAACCCCTCATTTAGTGAGAAGCCTGTAAATCAAACAGAAAAGATACTGTAAAAATATCTTAAAGTGTTGAAGAGTATCTAAAGTATTTTCCACAAAAAGCATTATATAGATGTGATTTTTAAATATATGACAACACAAGCTCCCTGATTAGGGTGCTTTCATATGATAAGTGCACAAGACTTTTGATCACAGCATAAAGGAATTTTATTTAAGCAACAGTCTGAAGATGTGCTTTCACTATTTTCTGAATCCACCTTTTTTTTTTTTTTTTTCATACAATGACCCTTTAAGATCTCAAGAGATAGTGACTGAGAAAATGGCTAAAAAGAGACTGAACTTTCTGTTCAGAAAGGAATTTTCAGGAAGAAGCTTTTACTCTGATTCTAGGCTATCTTATATAAAAATAGTATCTACCAGCTCTGATTTTTAAAAATAGCCACTCCAGAGGCTACTTTTATCAGTCCCTCTTGTTCCTTGCTACTTTACATAGTTCTGAACTCTTCAGAATATCAAAGTGAGTATGAAATCTTTAAAAACAGGGCATAATATCAGTGTCATGCTTGACTGTAGTAATGGAAATACTTCAGTTGGTGATTTTTATTGAACAAACACTGGAGGAAAAGCAAAAGTGATGTGTTCAAATATTTGTGAATGGTTAAAATAATATGGGAATGTATCATAATTTCTTACTGGTTTTTTGCAAATGTTTATTGTATAGTAAATAGCTCAGCTATTTCTTTTTCTTTCATCGGCATCTGCTTGGATTACAGCAGAGAAACAAAATACACAGTTTGAAAAAAAAGCAATACCTAAAAAAAAAGAAGCAAACAACAAACAACACAGGCACACAAACAAGCAAAAACATACACGCACAAAACAAAGAAAAAAATCACCAGACCAACCAATCAAAAACACCACAGAGAATTTCAGTGCTCCTTTGACTATCAAAATCATTGCTCTCGTCTCCTTATGCTACCTTCCTATAATCACTGCTTCAGCTTTGAGATTCGAGTTCAACAAAATATTACTTTATGTTCTTCTCTAAAGGCACTGAACAGCTCTTTGAGCAAAGTGGAAGAATGAAAGAGAACTAGTTTATAACTGTGAGTGCATCAGTAAACTCTGGACAGGTGAGGTCCAAAGCTTTCAGCTCTGACTAGAGCAACAGAGGTTGTTCAGTAATTACTGAAAGTTATTCTGGGTAATCAGAGTGATGCTTTACACAAAACATTCCATTGATAGCAGTGTCTGTAGATCTTTTCACTCACTGTAGAGCAATAATAGGCATTATTTTTAAACCTCAGGAAATGGATAAACTATTGACCTTTCTCTTCCTATGGTTCTGTGGAGTTGTTCTTCACAGCTTATTTATCCAATATATATTGCTGAGGCTGGCAACTGGCCAGGGATTGCTAACACTAAAGACAAGCTCATGATAGGCTCTAGCACTAGACAATTCACTTTAAAATCACATTTGTAACATTGAAACTTTCTAAACTCAATGTTACAAAAAAAAAAATAAAGCTAATATATTATTAAGAATACCTTGGGAGACACATTTAGGAGCAGTAAAGTAATAAAGTATATTATTATCTTGGTGGATGGAAATGAACATGACTTCGATAATTAGAAAATACAAGTCTTACAAGCTTTCTAATTCTCCTATAACTGAAACCAGAAAGCTGTCATAGGGAGTTTCGAATTATCCCTCGATAAAGCATGAACTAACTCTGGGCTTGTTCCTATAAAAGTCACGTCATGACATGGGGGTCTATAATATTTTAACTGAACTGTTAAGGATGCAATATTAGTTACTAGAGAAAGAAATGGAAAAGCTAAGGAGAAAACAGACTTGTTTTAAAGTGAACAGTTTTAAAAACAAATAGATTTGTGGAGCCATACTGCCACCAGCTTTACAAGCATTAAGGCGACATAATTTAACTGAATATTTGGGTAAATGCCCAGATAAAATTCCATTATGACATATTGCATCTAAGCCAGAAAGTGCTGAAACCCCCCAGCCTAAATGCTCTCTTATTCAATTTCTGCTTGAGGGGTTAATATTACAGGGAAAATAAACCTGCATCTACACTGCTCAAGTAAAAATGTCTGTACGGTCATTTCTCTGTAGAGCTTAAAGAGGAAAATATGGTGCCCCTTCTCCCAGTTATCCTTGTTATGATAAACCTCAATTCACCAGTCTCCAGAGAGAAGATAACCTCTTCAAACCAACAGTTGAATCTGTCACTGAGATTACAGTATCTGCCTGTTACCTCAAAGCATTGTAAGGACATGATGCCATGCAAATATTGAACAACATGCATGTACTCCTGGCAGATCAGAGACTCTAACCCAACATTTAAAGAAAGGCACGTATAAAGAAAAAGAGTTGTTTGTCTGGGTTGTTTTTATTTTATTTCCCACTTTACTTTTCAGAAAACACTAGAAAAGCCCCATTCAAGTCCCCTGATTTGAAATGCTCCTCCATGAAAGGGTTTCTTAAGTGCACAGAGTTGGAAACCTGATCTCTCCTTTTCAACCCTCTACTCAGAATGTCTTACAGGGATTCCCAGTCACCAGGATCCCTCCCCTCGTCTCCTTTTCCATCCTCTGCTCAGAAAGTCTTACAGGGATTCCCAGTCATCTGTGGCTACTGTGATGCTCCAAAGGGGTTGGATATGAGCAAGCAAGTATTACTAAACAGTTCCCTCTAGTCCTAAAAATTATTACTATGTTAAAAAGATTTGGGGTTAAATAAAGAAAATAAAAACTCTAGAAGGTTTTACATCCTTTAAGTAGTCAGTTTGTAGAATAAAAGATAAAATATTAAAAAAAAAAAAAGAAAAAAAAAGAAAAAAAAAAGACTACATAGTACAATTACTCAGGTTTACTTCATTATTCAAGTTTACTTCTTTCTGGAGCTATAGAGTAAAAAAAGAAAGAAAACCATCTGCTTAGACCATGATGGCTTTGGGTTTGTTGATGAATACTACGATAATTTTATCTGCATACCTGAGTCAGTCTTATATCTGTCTTATATACCTACAGCATTTTCAGGATGAGATTTTACTTGGGCTCTGCACTAAACTACCAAACGATGTGTTTCACCAGTTAAGATGGGGAGGGAGAAGGGTATAATGAATGTCCTAATCAGCTCTTGGGAGTGCTTAAGGCTTTGTATCTACTTACAGCAGCCAGACTGAAGCTATGCACAGATGTGCTTAATGTCTTTGCGTGCTTTGGTAGCGTAGTTCCCATAATAATGCAGCATCTGCTTAGTGACAAAGACACTTCAGTAGTACAGCACAGACCAAGAAAAAAGAATCCCTTATCTTCTAGTTGCGCAAAACACTTGAGCAGCTGCAACACAGTTACATAACCTACGTGCAGAGAGGGGGAAATGGTCATATATAGACTGCCTATAACATTTATCCCAAAATTACATTATGGTCCAGGAACCATTTATTACATGAAAGGAAAGTGGCAACTGCTATCTAAACTTGCAAAGCTGTACACATATTTGACAAAAAATAGCTTCACATCCCCCCAAAAAAAACCAACCAACCAACCAAAACCTCAAAAAAAAACTAACAACAAAACAAACCAAAAAACAACCAACCAACCAACCAATAACAAAAACCGTAAGAAAGGCAAATAAATGGGAAAAAAAAAAAGACCATTTTTTGACTGCTGAATTAAGACTTCACAACTCAGAGCAGAGTTAAATAGCACTACAGAATGTCCTTGTAAACAGTTTGAAAATATTTTGAAATGTTGAGTTCCTTTTAAACACTTAACATTTTCTAGCAAAATCTGGCTGTCTCAGCATGGAGAGTAAGGATGGAGTCATAATAGTGAACAAATATTTCCAGCACATATTCTGGAAGTGACAGCACCCATTATTTTAAAATGCACGATGGTTGCACAGATGCCTTTTTGAATCCTGCAGAAGTATCATGCCATATAAAAATTCTCTTTAACGTTTGCAGCCACTGTGTTTTTATGTTTTATTGAGTGTTCACTAACATACATAAGTGTTACAATTTTAATTTCCATTCAGTCCCCTTATAAACTTCTTTTAAACTTCTTCTATGTGCATTGCTTTGTCAGGAAAAGTATCTCTACTTCAGCATTTTAACTATAATTAATGATGACACTCACCTTGATTGTTGCCAAGTTTATATTCCCTAAGAGATGAAACAAAACACACAACGTGTGAATTATTTATATTTCCATATGGAGGCTTATTGTTAATAGCTTCTCAGTAATTCTTAAGTGTTGGATCTTAATGAGGAAATGTAGATCGCTGGTGCATTTAGTTCAAAATATAAACAGAAACATGCAACCAAAGAAATAGTTTTGTACTTCAAAAATGAAAAATAAACAAACCTTTCTTCCTGTCAAAAATTGCTGTGACAGCTTTCAGAATCCACCTATACATGAACCTAGGTATCCTTCTCTGCTATATAATCTCCCTTTGAGCAATGACACACTGCCAATATTTTAACAAGGGGCTTCAATAAAGCCTCTTGTTGTTTCGTGGTATCTCAAATGCCAGACAATCTATGATCTATGGCAGGTTGAAGGAATGATACAATATAGCTCTTTACTTTCTAATTTAAACAGTTCTTATGTTAAGAGGAGGGGGTTGGAGTGCAGCAACATTTGATACAGAAGCTTGAATTAATATATACTGGGTGGAACTGATGCTGCATCTTCAAAGTAGCACCTCAAGTGGGGTTAGTAGTATCTCTGATGTGCTTTGGATCTCCTTCAGTTTGAACAGAGGGAGCCCTGGACTATGTATCATCTTCTGCTAGGTATCACTTTGAAACACAGCTAATATTTGCCTAAAGGCTTTGTTTCTTAGATAAAATGCTAACATTTTCACCTTACTGATCTTCAAAAATATCAAGGTATTTATCTGTTCATGTGGAAACAGAGGAAACAAGCTTGATCAGAAAAAGGGAAGTATTCTTTTGCTTTCTATCCTTTGTATCCATCCATATATATA